>APFE030464032.1:9754-43255 GCA_000404065.3 Pinus taeda | reverse complement strand
GAACATTCGCCCCTAAAATCACCCCTATTTTTGTGAATTCAATGGAGTGAGTATGACTACAAGTTTCCCTAGCCAGAGTCTGGACTTTGGAGCTTGTGGAGATTATAAATTTATAACGTTACACTGTTCACACAATATTAAATATATATAAAAAAAAATTTTTTTTTTTTTAAACTTTTAATTTTTTAACATGCCCGTCAATATGACGTTTTTGAAAATGAATGGCAAGTTGAGCATGACGTGGAGGTTTTAGATTAAAACGTATTTTACGGGTAAAAATGCGAAATACGGGCATACGGGCGTCAAATTTAACCCCTGCTTCACATGGTCATTAAAATATTTTATTTATGGTAAAGAGTGAAAGTGAAATATTTTTACCACATCCTATCAATGTTGGAATATCGATAGTAAAAAGTATTAAGTTTTGTTTTTTTAGTTACTTGAGAAACATGATATAATGTCAACATTAAGTTATTTCACATGAACATTAAAATATTTTATTTATGGTAAAGAGTGAAAGCGAAATGGTTTTACCACATCTCATCTATATTAGAATATCAATAATAAAGGGAAAATAAATACTTTTACCGCATCTCTTTCATACTGGGTTATAATTATATTCAACATATTTATTTATTTATTTAAATAATATTTTATTTTTATTTTAAAAGAGGCACGTCTCAAGCAAAAGACATAATCACACACCTCCCTCATTCTAACTTGTAAATATACCTCTAGAAACAAATAAATTTAAGATTATGAAAACACCCTCCCTCATTCTAAGTTGTAAAATATACCTCTCCAAACAAATAAATTAAAATTCTGAAAACACTAATCCAAAATAAACTTACCTATTATCATAAATATAAATCAAAATTTAACTATCAAATTAGCCACCATAGATTTAAATAATAACAATAAAAGAAGAAATAAAAATAAATTCAAAAACTGTTATGAACCTATTCCAATAAAGAGTAAAAAGAAGAAATATGGATGTAAAATTAAAGTTAAGGGAAAAATCAATATAATAAGATTTTTACTCAGAGTTCTCTCATACCAAATGACACAAGTTTGATGCTTTTCTCGATAAAGGGGAAGAAATGCACATTTGGTTAGCTCTAAGCCTTAAATTTGGTTAGCTCTAAGCCTTAAATTGAGCATAGGATTAGTTAAAGGCATTAAGAATTTAGAAAGAAGCACTATTGATTGATAATATGTTATCTTTAATTTATAAGAAGAGTAAAGGGAAAGAGACTTCCTCTAGAGACGGACAAGCAATACCTTGTCAAATCTATTAACATTATGTTTTAGAATAGTTTGAATTTTTTATGTCCTAGATTAAATAGTGGAGTCTACAAGTATATTTGGCAATGCGCTACTTTCTCTTTTTTTATGTTTCACCCTTCGGAAACATTTATTGGATCAGAAAACAATACATATATAGGCTTTCAACTTTTCAAGCTCTAGGGAGAAATCACTCCAATTTCAAAAGTTTGTTTCTTTAGGGATTCAATTACTCAACAATTTAGTGACTCAAATGAATTCATTATGCACAATGGTGTTTCAATTGCACTGTGTTGTTTCTTTCCTCCTTTCTTTTTATTTTTCTCTCCTTTCTTATAAGTTGTGTAATCATTAGGACAGGGACGAGATAGCAAACGCAACAACAACCTCGACTATAATAAGGAGAGGTCACAACCTTATGGCTCCATCCATTTCCGCTCTTCACCGTCCAGATGATGCAGAAAGTTGCGTAGGTGATTATCAAGCAGACCTATGGGGCAATGCCATCATTAATTCGCTCTCCATGTGTTATGGGACCTCAATGGTAATGATGGAAGTGAGCTGAACCTTTGAGAAGATAGATTTCGACTCCTCGGTGGTAGATCGACATCTGCCTTGGACAAATATGGAGTTGTTCTCGTTGATTCATGATTCCCCGCATAGATCGCCCTACCACCTCCTAGATCTAGTGTTCCAAGTTGAAGATCGACCTCCGATTTGGACAAACTTTCCAGATCTTGAGTTTCAAATTAAAGACCGACCTTCGATTTGGCCAAATCCGGACGCCTCCCTCCTATTTCATGTGGCTCCACAACAATATGTTTTCTCTCAAGACGATCACAATGGGGAGCTTTCCTTGATGGATCGTGCAAAGGGGGTCTTTGATAATTCTACTGATTTGGCTATGGTTGATGATCTGCGTGATTATCAAGAATGGGAGACAGATATGAGAACCAATACAACCTACCAAATCTTTATTAAAACCCCAGATGGAAAATCAATTTTAATATGGGTTTCGGCCTTAGAGATCGTAAACCAACTGAAGGAAATATCCTGCATATCCTGGGTATTCCGGTGCGCCTTCAGAACTTGATCTGTGGAGGAAAGTCTGTGCAGGATGATTTGAGATTACAAGAATACAACATCTTTCCGTCATCCACCGTTGTATTAAATCTGAGGCTTCGAGGAGGCTCTCCTGGACTAAGCCATCGAAAGGGAGTAGGGGGAGTTTTTGGATCCAGTCTTCCCAAAGGAGCAGATTCGAAACAAGGACCAGTAAATGGAGGAATTTCATTCAAGGACATCCTCAAAGGAAAATATGAAGCATCAAAAATACTAAATTAGACACACGATATACCTAGTCCCTATATTGTGGAACAATTGAATCAAATACCAACAATGACCGTAGATATATCAAAAATAAATGATCTATGCAAAACCCATGAATCTCAAGCAGTTATATGTAGATTCAACGGTTTTTGGGTTAAAATCGTGGAAATTTTCCACTGGATCCTCACAACTTGGACAATAAATTGCAAAATTCACCTCAACTCTAGGGGCTTTTTTATAGTAAAGTTTGCATCATCAAAGGAACATGAATATATATTATGAGGGGGCCCACGGTTTTGGGGTTCTGGAGGACTTTTTGTCACCCCATGGTTCCCAAATTTCGATGCCAATACTATGGTGGTATCTAGAATGCCGGTTTGGGTTCGATTTCATAATCTCCCCATACATTTTTGGCACCATAAAGTGCTTGAAGACATTGGGGACCTCTTAGGGAGATACATAAAGACAGACACACAAAGAGTCGAAGAACGCATCTACACTTCTTCCACAATTTGTGTGGAAGTGGATCTCAGCAAAGGATTTCCAGATCATATCTTCTTGACACATCAAAAACAATGTTGGACACAACTTTTAGACTTTGAGAACACAAATTTTAGATGTTGTATTTTCTGATAGACCGAACATCTACAAAACTCATGTCCTGATACCAAGAAAATACCTCGAAGAAAGAAGAAATCAGGGAAGAAGCCCAAGGGATGGAAATTCCCACAACAACTATGAAAAGAAGAAGAGGATGATGAATATTTGGAGCCCCCTACCACTGAAGAAACCCAGATTCCTCAAGGTAATGTCTAAAAGGAAGGAATTGATCATGATGACTCAAGAACCCCAACATGACAGAAACTATGAAGAATCTATCAAAGAGCTTGTTTATTGCATTACAAAACACATAAATTTATACAAAACCCCGCTGGTAAATCTACATAGGTTTTACTAACGGTCATTAACTTCCTATCTAATTTCGCCGACTCCCTGCCAACTATCACCGTCATACATCAGGCGTGATTATTGTTCTAACACCTCCCCTTAATCACGACCTATACTTTAACTTGCCTGCTGGTCTAAGTCTTAGCTAGTCTTACAAAAAAACATTTCATTTTTGCCTTCTTGCTAAAGGGTCCATGCTTGTTCATTTGCTGGTGCAGTTTCATCTTCACCTTTCTTGCCATAAGATAGTGGAACACTTGAACTTTTGATCTCCTCTTTCTTGATCTGATTGTGAGCTAACATTCTTTGTATTCAACATTGTCACAGGTTCTTGGGACTTATACTTGTCCTTAATGCTAGCAATTTCTTCAAGTTTTATTGCTTCTTCCTCACTATCAATATCTGCACACTTAAAATAAATGTTAGATCATATAAAATATCATAAAAAGAACCATTGTAATCCTTCTCTTTTAAGAGAACTTTGCTTCCTTCATCTTTCTTTGCTAACATAGTTGGTTGATTCATGTCTTCAACCTCTTTACTCAACTTTGTCGCTGCAAACATGTTGTCTTGCATTTATTTTATGTATGGAGGTAGGAAACTCTTCTCACCAAACAAAAAATCATCAATAAGATGCTTTTCTTCCATCAGATTGAACCACTCTTCATGAGATACATAATTCTCATCAAATTTCACTTCATATGTCTCTGCAGCACAGGCAGTTTCCTCACTATCACATGCTACTCTATTGTCAACTACATACATACTTTCAGTGTTGATCCCAGTTATGATGCTTTCAACACAATCATCATTTTTAACAACACCTTCATCAAATTGAGTTTTTTCACTCCACTTCATGCTGTACTTCATTTCAAGAATATCCCAAAACATTTTTGCATCACAAATTTCACCAAATTCATACAAAATACTAGACAAAACATTTTCATCTAGTGATGATATGATGAGAAGCAATGTTATTGCACCTCGACGCTTATCTCGGGTATTTATAAAAGTTTCTTGAAAAACTTCCCATAAATCTACTGAACCAAGCAGTCCCTCCGTTTTAATTTCCCAAAGCGTAAAATTTTTAATAGTGAAAATTGGCAAAATTGGCATTAATAGTTTCAATATTGCATCGATGTCTTCAAATTCTTCTATTTGATTCAGATCTACTTTTGGCTGAAGGATTTCATATTCTTCTGTAGCTATTTCCCTTCCATTCTTTCTCCTCTTTTGTTTCAATTCTCTCCGAGACTGTTTTAGTCTCCTTTGTTGACCCACCACTTTACCATAGAGTCAAATATGTAGGAAACAACCAATACCAACAATCTTAAGTTACGTCAACAACAATGATTTACACAACTGAATTCTCAAATCAGAAATAACATTGATGTGAACTCAAGACCTCATAGCACTGATCTAGGTAGTATTATCTTCTTTGAATAATGATCCAATTAAGCAACTATCTTAGTATACCACACAACACTCAACACAAGGCTCCTTTCAAATTTTACATTCAACACATACTTTAACACAATTTACACACAACTCTCCGCGGAGCTGTGGCGACCATGCGATCTATCGCCCTCAATGCACCAAATATCCTCCTCGTTTTTCTTTTTAACTATTATACTCCCTTCACTAGTTTATATATATATATATATATATATAAACCTTATCTCCTTCCTCGCATTCACACATTCGTCCATTCAATTAAAGGATTTTATATGACTTTGTCTTTCAACAAAGAAGTTTTTCACATCACCAGAAGCAATATGTTTACCTTACTCCAAATAATTTCCCAATACCTTACAAAAGCATAAACAATGGCACAATACTTTACTCAAAATAATTTGCGGCTAGAGGCTTCGTTATAAACTCCTTCATGGCAGAAATATTTTTTTCGTTGATTTTTGAAAAGGTTCAAGGTACGGTGCTTCTGAATATCCTCCTCCGAAAATCCTCCATCGGCTAGTTGACAACTCAGTGACAACGATTGCAATGACTTCTAAAACTCCATACCAACCCGCTTCTCCAGGCATCTCCTCACGGCTCCAACACTCAACACACAATCTCTTTACACATAGTCTCCAAGGTTCACAACAGCCACAACGAGCACCAACAACAATACTTGTTCATGGCATCTACAACCCTCGACGCCCCTCTATGCTCTTCCCTGGCCCTCCAAGCTGCTCCATGCTCTAGCGTTATCACACTTCAAACAAAATGCCTCTTTTGTTGCCTCTATGCAACACACCTCAACGCTCAAACAGGTCACACAAAAAAAAAACACCACAGTCGGATTTTTCTCCATAACCTAACAAATCCGTTTGGCATATCTCCCTTCACTATAAATCGACTTAAACTTCAGAAGCTCCAAATTGAAAAAAATAAAAAAACACTGCTTCAAAGGACCACACAACTTTCACGCTAGGGTTGGTCATCTTCCCTTCAGCAACAAGAGCTCATGCTCTCTGAACACTCAACACAACAAGCAACTTCACTCACTAGGGAACACACTTTACTCTCACAGAACACACCTTTCACGCACAACAGGCACCACACTGCTCGGCCTCACCTCACAATGAGCTATGTCTCGTCACAACTCACTTGAGCTCTGATACCATGACATCAACTATGAAGACTCTAATTAAGAGCTTGTTTATTGCATTACAAAACACATAAATTTATACAAAACCCAACCAGTAATTCTACAGAGGTTTTACGGATGGTCATTAAATTCCTATCTAATTCTGACGACTATCGCCGAATCCCCACTAATTATCGTCGACATACATTAGGCGTGATTATTGTTCTAACACAACACACACATCTCGACAGGAGATCATCCCTGAAGCAAAGGAGCTAGGGGGCTCTAAACATCATCATGTTCCTGAAAGTTCAGATTTAGATAAGGAAAATCCAAGAACAAAAGGAGGGTCTTAGCTAGCACATGTCACAACCACTCCATCACAAGGAGAATGGTGAAAGGTTGAAAAGAAGAAATGGAGAAAAGGGTAATTTATCTTTTTTCCATTTCGAATGAAGTTTTTTGTCTATGTGAACACCAGTTTTGAATGGCATGATTGAATGCATTATAAGCATCTACAACATGCAATTTTGTTTTCATTAATAAAATTACAATTTTTCGTGGGGGAAAAAGTTGTGTAATTATTAGGCCCAATGCTTTGCCACAAGCGGGCAATGTTACATTTGCTAAGTCATCATGCTCTCTTGAATGTAATGCATGGACTGGTAACCATGTGGAGCAGGATTTCCTCAGGGCCTATGCTACTCTAGACCACCTGGAAAAACCAACTCAAACTCAAGTGAAAGCAACCATTCATTAGAGACTAAGATCATAAATGCATCTAAGTGGACCATACTTAAGTGTTAAAGGCACATTAATACTTCAAAATGAGACCGCCTTCAAATATCTAACTATACCAAGTCCTGTAAAGGTGTTGGGACTATATTTGTAGGGTTGGATAAGTAGTCAACCCTATTAGGTTCTTCTAGCTCCCAAGGGGAGGTGGCATTTCCAATGTCAACCCTTCAATCAATAGGTGCTGATGTAAGTAAGTGGAAATGGAAGGGATGAAATTCATGGCCAAGTGCCATTGTCAGGGGACCAGTTGGTGGGATTCCACATCTCGAGTGTATAGATGTAATGGAGGGAGAAATCATGGATGCATGAGTTACCCTACTCGACCTGCTTTTGTCCACCCCTCTAGTGCAACTTTTACTTATTTTTAATAATACTTTTTATTTTGGGTGTATGGGTCAAGAATCAAAGCTTTCTCATATGGCATTTAATTTATCCTTAGGATGAGGCAGTTTATCACTTATCAAGGTCGGGACATGCAAGGGTTCCTTTGATGAGGTGGAGAATCAAGTGCTTAGGAACCAGGTGATGGCTAATGAGGAGGGTAGAACTCATGCTAGTATTTTTCCCACATGCTATCTTATATCCCGACCATATTTTGCATTTTAACTTTTCTTTTTCTTTTTTTTGTGTCCATCTTAGGATTTTCCATTATTTTACCTACATCAACCTTCAGCGAAATGTTTTTCAACCCTACTCAAGCATGTGGATAAGATGGTGCTAAATCCCAATGAACCAATGATAATTAACTTGAAAAATGGAGATGATATTAAGGAAAAATAATGTGAGATGGAAAATGTTAAGTACGGTAAAGGGAGAATGAACATGCTATTTCAATCTTGGTCTTCCAAGTAGTACCCATCCTATAACTGTAAGGCCTTAGGGGAGGTTCCACTAGACCAAGGCTAAAGATCAACTCCCTTGGTGTTAATTTGGAAGCTTAGGGAAAAATTCCCTCCTTTGGATAACCTTCCGCATCTAGAGAAAAAATTTGGTCTTTTGAGGCCGAGTTTTTCAGTGGAGGAGCTGAGATTTTCTGGGCACTTTTGACTGTTGTGGAATGTTGACTTTGACCTCTGAAATATGAAGTTTGGCTGCAAGAATATTCTCTCCTTCGACAGAGTTGTTTGGGACTTTTTTGACTGAAGTTTGACCAACAAGGAAGGTTGAGTATTTTGACTATTGATTGAGCTATTTTGGAGGAGTTTTACCATTGACTTGTGGACTGGCTAAGGCATATTTGACTGCTGTTTACCTTGATAGAATTGCAGATTTTGACTTGTTGACCATATTTGACTTTGAGGCTCATCCATTTTATATTGGTTGGTTTATCTCTTAGATGGTCAAAGAATTGATTTTGACCTTGTTGTTGATGAATTAAATCATTGTATCTCTTTGCTGAACATTTATGACAATTTAATAAGACTAAGAATCTGAAAGTGTTTCCCCCTGGTCTTTGACCAAATACTATGTCTCCTATTATTGCTCTTGATTGTCTTCTATTTCTCATTGCATTCACTATTCTATCTACAATTGCTAGAAGATTAAATTGATTTGAAAATGATTGCTAATTGAAGAAATATTGGGCTAAAGTGATTATAATAACATAGTACATTGGAAAATTAACATGGTATCAGAGCTAAGGTGAAGACAAGCCCAAGGCATCAAGAGTTTAGAGAAATCATATTTGGAAGAAGTTAAAAGAGCCTATTTAATTTGGTCAAGATGTCTACACATTTGTTCAAGGATAATGAGAAGTTGAGTGATTCATCTAACTTTGCTACTTGGAAGATCAAGTTGGAAGTCATACTAGATGACGATGTTGTTTTGGAATATGTGCAAGAAAAAGTACTCGAGCCTCCAAAAAATGCTCCTGCTGCTGCCAAATCCAAATATAAGAAATGTGAGCTCAAAGCCAAGAAATTTCTTATTGATTTATTGAAATATCTTTTGCTTAGTTATGCTGGATAGTTGAAGAAGCCTAAGTTTATCTTTGATAAACTGGTTGGGATGTATGAGGTCAACAATTTGAATCACATCTCTCCTTGAAGAATCAACTCAAGGACATGAAGTTGAAAAGGGAAAAATCTATTGAATCCTATGTCATGAGGATATCCCAATTAAGGGATCAATTGCAAACTTCTAGTGAGCCCATATCTGACAGAGTGTTGGTATTGCTCACTCTTCAAGATATTCCTCCTATTTGGGAAACCTTCATCACTACTATAAGCAATAATGGTAAGTTCCTCACATTTGATGAGCTTGATGGTAAGTGCATTCAAGAAGAATCCAAGATGATCTCTAGCTGGAGGATTCAAAAGCATGAAGAAGGAGATCCGTTGCATTTGTTACTTAATACAAGAAGAGAAAAGGAAGAGGGAGACCATCAAGAAGGCCTGATCTAGATTCCATGGATTCCAATAGAATATTCAAGAGAGAATTATCGAAAGTTGAATGTTACAACTACCATAAGCATGATCACTATGCCCAAGAATGTCTGGAAAAGAGAGATTCTCCAAGGTCCAATTGTGGCTTCAAAAACAACAAGTTCAATGATAGAAGAAGACACGATGATAGAAGAAGAGGTGATGATAGAAGAAGGAGAGATGATAGAAGGAGAAATTCCCCTGATGATCATGAAGAAGGATATCATCTGCAAAAATGATCAAGGAATTCAAGGTATGAAAACAATGTTGTTTCTTCTCAATTTGAATATATTGTAATTTCTGCTCTTTCTAGTTCCTCTTCTTCAGATTCATGTGATAGCTGGTTGGTAGATAGTGGGGCTTCTAGAAATTTCTCTAGGTACAAGGAAATCATCTCAAATCTAGTCGAGAGGGAGAAAATCTAAATATCATCCTTGGGGACAACTCTACGTATTCTGTGAAGGGATTTGGTTTTGTTAAACTTCATTTGGACTCTGGGGAATCTGTTCTTCTTCATGATGTGGTGTATGTTCCAATACTAAAGAAGAACTTGGTATCTATATCTGCCTTGGAAGACAAAGGGGTGAGAGTTTCCTTCATAAGAGGAAAGGTCCTCACTTGGACTATGGAATCTCGCATGAGAGATGCTTTCACCTTGGGATCTAGAATTGAAGGACTTTATGGAGTCAATGGAACACCACTACAAGCTATGGTCCATGTTATAAATCATCAAAGTGAGCTACGACACTGTAGACTGACATGTCTACACTATCAAGCCTTTCCTAAAGTAATAAAATGTGTTTTTGGGATGCTTGATGTTCAATCTAGTCTTGATGGTGTATGTCCAGGACGTGCTATTGGAAAGAAGAGAAGGGGACCATTCCCCTCCAACAAAATCAAGACTATTGATATTCTACAACTCATCCACTCTGACCTATGTGGACCCATGACTATGCATTGCCTTGGTGGCTACCTCTATTATATTATCTTTATTGATGACTTATCTAGGAAGACATGGATATTTTATTTGAAGCATAAGGAAAAAGCATTTGACATGCTCAAGGAATTGATAGAGAATCAAACAGGGAAAATAATAAAAAATTTTAGGTCCGACAATGGTGAAGGATATAACTCAAATGCGTTTGTTGACTTTTTCAAGGAGTCTGGAATCAAGAAAGAGACAATTGTACCATATAATCGAAAGTAGGATGGTGTGGCTAAAAGAAAGAACAAGCCTATCATGGAAGCTACCTGAGCCATGTTGCATGATCAAAAGATGCCAAAGTTCCTTTGGGGAGAAGCTACAAATTCAACGATCTATGTCCAAAACAAGGTTCCTCATCAAGCCCTGGATAACAAAACTATCGAAGAAGTATTTACAAGTGTGAAGGCTGATATTGGTCATCTAAGGATATTTGGATGCCTCGTATATTTTCACGTGCCTTAGGACAAAATGAACAAGATGGAAGCCACCAGAAAGAAAGATCGAGGGAAGCATTGAGAAGTATAAAGTGAGCTTCATGGCTAGAAGTTTCTCCCAAAAAGAGGGAGAAAATTATGATGATATCTTTGCTCCAGTTGCTCGATACACTACAATCTATTCTATTGTTTTGCTTGCTGCAAAACAAGGATGTGCCCTTCACCAAATGGATGTAAAGACTGCATTTCTTCATGGAATATTATAGGAAGAAGTTTTCATTGAGAATCCACTGAGATTTGAAGTGAAATATAGGAAGAATCATGTTTACAGGTTGAAGAAGGAACTTTATGGTTTGAAGAAATCCCCAAAACCTGGTATGGCCACATTGATAATTACTTTGTGAAGCTTGGATTCATAAGAAGCAATGCCGATACAAACCTCTACTTCAAAGTGGTCCAAGGTATGCCTTTGATTTTAGTTTTGTATTTTGACGATCTATTATTGACAGGTACTGAGCCTTTTATGATTGAATGTAAGAGGGAGATGGACTCTAAGTTTGAGATGAAGGATCTTGGCTTGATGCATTACTTCTTGGGATTATAAGTGTGGAAAAGATTCGGTGAGAATTTCCTTTCTCAAGGAAAATATGTCGCAAATATTTGGAATGGTAGAATGTAAGTCCTTGGCCACACCGATGGAGATGAACTTCAAGAAGTTATGTGGATATGACGCTGGACCTGACTTGGTAAACTGTTGACCCCCTATACTACTAGTGTAACCCCTTATTGTTATTAGTGCAACACCCTTATTATATTCTTGTGTCCATGTAGTCCCCATATTGTTATTATTGTGCCCCATAGAAGCCCACTATTGTTATTGTTGTGCCCTTAAATTATAATTGTTATGTCGGCTCTGATTATATTATGACCCCTTAGACTCCTATATATAGAAAGGAGGTCTTGTCATTCATTCAAGAATTTGTTCATTTGTGTAATGTAAAGGAGGTTTCCCCCTCGAAGAGGATGATTTTTAAGTCGTTGGTCTATCTTTTCTATCTTCTTGTGAGCTGGTTTCATAACATAAACCCTTTAAGTATCAACAATTGATTGGGGCATTGGTGTTCTTTGTGAAAACTTGTCTAGACATATGTTTTGCAGTTAACACTTTGAGTCAATTAATGACCGAGCCTCTTCATGCATACTAGGTTGCTTCCAAGCAAGTGATGAGATATTTGCATGGGATGATCAATATTGGTTTGATATATGTTGTTGGAGATGTGAGGCTACATGGATATGCCGATGCTAACTAGGCCGAGAATATTATTGACAGGAAGAGCACATCAGGTTGTGCTTTAGTTTGGGGTTTTCCATGATATCTTGGATGAGCAGGAAGCGAAAGTCCGTAGCTTAGAGAATGACTGAGGCAGAGTATACTGCTGCTAACATGGCTAGTTGTGAGGAAACATGGTTAAGGAAGCTCTTTGGAGATTTGTTGGGATTCATTTGGAGCATCATCACACACATTCATTTGATCTGCCATTTTAGAGAGACATCACACGTGCAAAGGAGAGAGGAAGCATCTTTGACTTGCGTTGACTATGTTATTTTGAATATGTGTTGAATTTGTTTGACTTCAACATTTTTGCATATGTTTAACTACTATTTTAATCATCTTGGAGGGATGAAGACTACAAAGACACTTTGACTTTGGTTGACTGTGATTTTGTCCCTATGTTGTCTCATTGACCAGTGTTGACCGCATGCTTTGGCTGGTGGTTTGACCGAAGTTTTTAATTGGTGTGTTGATTGTTTTATGAGGCTACGCCAAGACCAAATTTGATCCCTATATTTAGCCACCTCGGGGATGAAATTTAGCCTCTCTATGTAGACTACAATTGTTGACTCTTCTCTCTCCTAGTTGACTAGTTTTGATTGGAACAATATTGAGGTCAGATTTGAATCTTATTGGGACATTCTTGGATGTACTATTGATGAAAATAATTTATCTCTTATAAGGAAATAATTGGTTAGGTTTTTCCCTTGTTGTGAGCCTAAATTCTGTCTTTCATCTAGTGTTTACTGTGATCTCTATATTTCTCTAGTGTTCAAATGAATGGTTGAAGTTTCTCATGTATAACTACTTGATGATTGGAATATAAAATAAGGATTGGTTAAATCATTATAAGTAGTATATAATGTGAAAACTACTCTAGTCTTGATTGTACTAGAAAATCAACATGGGAGCAGAGATTTGGTGAAGGAAAAAGAGTTGTGAGATCACCTTGAAGAGAATTTGAAGGGCATCAAGAAGAACTTTGTAAGAGTTTTGGATTTTGACTTCTATTTTAATCAACAATCTTCATCATGAATACCTACACAAAGACTGAAATAAAGCTTGAAGGAGCTACTAATTACAAGGAATGGAAGGCTAGGGTTGAAGTAATACTTGAAAGAATCAAAGTATTTGGAATTATTACAAGTAAAGTTACTGAAACATCTGATGAAGCAGGAAAGGAGACATTTCATGAAGATGAAATTTCGGAAAGAAGCATCATCTTAGACTCTGTTAGGGATCATTTGATTCACTATATTGCTGAGCATAAAACTGCCAAGACCATGTATGATTGCATTGTTGGATTGTACACCATCAAAAATGTCAATCAGCCCATCAATCTAAGAGGTCAACTTCACAATATCAAGATGACAAAGAATGATACAGTGGCATGATACTTCATTAACTGGATATATCAAATAAGAGACCAACTCAAATCCATTGAAGAAGAAGTCTCTGACAAGGAATTGGTAGCTATGGTCTTGGGTGGTTGATCTTGGGACTTGTTTGCATCAAGCATTACTACAAGGGAAAATGTTCCATATTTTGACAAGATATAGACAACCTGTACTCAAGAAGAATCATGACTCCTTTCTAGAGGTGACCTTGAAGATCCAAGTGAAGAAGCTTTTGTAGCAAATTCAAGAAGCACCAAGAGAAGAAAACCTAATTTTGGAAGATTTCAAAGAAGTTTTGCAAGAAGATTTAATGAAAGGCTTGCTCCAAGATATGATTCAAGAAAGGAACCTGCTCCACATAGAGGACCTCCTCCTCCCTCTTATGATAGAAGAGATAGAAGAGATGAAAGAGATATGACAAATGTTCAATGTTTTCGTTGCAAAGCATATGGTCATTATCAAGCTCATTGCCCTAAAAAAACATCGAAGGGATGACTATCAAAAGGATGAATATAAAAGAAGGAGAGGGAAGCATCATGCTTCTGTTGATGATCTAAATGAATCATCTTATAAGAAAAGGCATAGGAATAAGGATTTCAATTTTAAATACTCATTTTATTCTGCCTTATAGGTTCCATTTTAGGTCACGATGAAATTTGGTTTGTAGACAGTGGGGCCTCTAGAAACATGATAGGAAATCATGATCATTTTCCTGAATTGGTTGAAAATAAGATAGCTCAAAGAGTTGAACTTGGAGACAATGGAAAATATGAAGTTAAGGTAGATCTTCCTTTCCATTGGAATCAAGAGGTAATGTATCCATTAACAATATTTTATATGTTCTTGGTTTAAAGAAGAATTTGTTGTCTAGTTATTCTCTTAAATACAAAGGATATAGAGTGGCTTTCGTGGATGGGAAAGTTCTAGTATGGAATATTAATGCCTCTTTTGAATCTGCTAAAGTCATTGGTGTTCAAAATGGAGGACTATATCGTCTCCTTGGACATTCAATTCAAGCCATACTACACAACACTACTAATTTATGTAAACTATGGCATCAAAGGTACACTCATATGCATTATAAATCTTTATCTAGATTGAAATACTTTGTCGAAGGTGTACCTGAAGTTAGGACAAAATATGATGGAGTATGCAAAGAATATGCCTTGGGAAAAATGTTAGAGGAAGATGTACTAGCAGTGATATTAGATCTAAAGGGACCTTGGATCTTATGCACTCTGATGTTTTTGGGCCTATGTTTGATAATACCTTGGGTGAAAATTTGTATTATGTTTCTTTTATTGATGATTATTCATGCAAGACATGGATTTATCTTCTAAATTCCAAGGATCAAGTATTTGAAAATTTTCGTGAATTTAAGGCACAAGTTGAGAATGCTATGGGAAAAGAAATCAAGAACTCAAGGTCTAAGAATGGAGGAGAATATGTATCCAAGGAATTGATTTCCTTTTGCAAGGAATCTAGAATTAAGAGGGAACTGATAGTTCCTTACTATCCTCAACAAAATGGAACTGCTGAAAGAAAGAACAAGATCGTTATGGAAGCTACCAAGGCTATGCTTCATGATCAAGAGTTTCCTATGTTTCTTTTGGGATAAGCTGCAAATATCATTGTCTATGTTCAAATCAGGTGCCCACATCGAATCTTGGACTACAAGACTCCTAAAGAAATATTTACAGGTGAGAGACCAAACGTTGAGCATTTAAGAGTTTTTGGTTGTCTTGTTTATGTTCATGTGCCTAAGGAGAAAAGGAAAAAAATGGAACCTTCTGGGAAGAAAAGAACCTTTGTTGGCTACAATGAAGATTCAAAGGCCTTTAGGGTTTATGTACCAGGACAACAATATATTGAGACTTGTAGGGATCCTATGTTTGATGAGGATCTTGCTTTCTAGAATTCCAAAGGTTCACACTCTAAATCTAATGAATAACTACAAGTTGCTCCAAAGAATGTGGAATCAAAGTCTAAGGAACTTGAATCGATGGATCAAGACACTCATGAGGAATTTTATAGTCATGAAATTGTTGAATCTCCAAACACCACTGCACCTGAGACTAGAAATAGATCGGCCTGACTTGAAAGAACATTGAAGGAAGTTGAAGGACATGCTGCTGCTCATGGGATCTTTATGGAAAGAAAGAAGCCAAAGAATTACTCTGGCTATACAACCTTTGTTTTCATGATAATTGAGTCAGAGCCATCCACCTATGAAGAAGTTGTTGAAGAAAAAGTATCAAAAGATGTTATGGTTGAAGAATATTAATCCATATTGAAGAATGATGTTTGGGAAATCATGCCAAGACTTGAAGGAAAGTTCGTTGTGTCCTAAAAATGGATCTACAAAATTAAACATGCTGTTGATGGAAGCGTTGAAAGATACAACACTAGATTTGTGGCTCATGGATTCTCTTAGAAAGAGGGAGAGGATTATGAAGACACCTTTGCTCTTGCTGCCAGATATGAATCTATTAAATTTGTTATTGCTCTTGCATCTATTGCAAGTTGGAAATTACATCAAATGGATGTCAAAACTTCTTTTCTGAATGGGGTCATTGAAGAGGAAGTCTATATTGAACAAGCTTAAGGGTTTGAGGTCCACGATAGAGAAACACATGTTTTCAAATTGAAGAAAGCCTTGTGTTACGTGGAATTTTCATGATTGTAGACAAAGGTGAATTACTTAGATCTAGTGGTATGATCTAGAACAACAAAAGACAAAAAACATGATGTTTTCCTTAGAGACTTTAGAGTATGGGAACGAAGCCTACCTCAAATCTATAACAAGCTGTCCTTTCCTCCTGGCTTGTAAGTTCTAATTCTAGCTCCAAGTGCTATAACTAGAACATGCACACATGACTAAAACAATCAAATGATCCACAACATCCACATAACATAATATAAAATATCTATTCAATGAATCAACATAACATTGAAATACATGAATGCAAACATAACACAACACATATAGGAGAACAAGATGCTATTTGTCTTACCAAATATAGGAGAGAGTTACAACCATAAATAGAAGTCCGACTTTGTAGATGTCTCCTCAAGTTGACTTGTCCCTCCTTGTCACAAAGCACACCTCAACATCAACCCTAATGCATGAATATGGTGACTTCTTCAGGTTCAAAATAGTAGCATATGGGTGCTATCAATCTCCAAAATCAAACCATGAGGGTGGTGGTTTATACCATATTAGGCTTGATATCCACAAATGATGGGAGGATGAGCTCAAGGGATAAGAGATAGGTCCATTAGAGTAGGGTTAGATAGGAATCCAAGATCTTTATCCATGGTAAATGGTTAAAACCACCTTGGAAGCTTTTGGAAGAGGAAGCTTCAAAGGGTTTTTTTTTTTTTTTTTTTTTTTTTTCAAATTTATAGAATCAACGCACTTGTAGAGTAGAGAAACCTATGCTAATTAATGCAGGTGCTTAGTTATGCAACATGCGGCCAACACAGGTGGACTAAAGGTTAGGGTGCGTTGGGGCCAAAATCACGGTTTTTGAGCTAATTTATCCAAAAAATCAAACTTTTTGGAGAGGTGATGCTTAGCGATTTACAAAGGGATAATGACAAAGTGTTTATGGATGTTGATTAATCCGGTTTTCCGGACTTTTGAGAAGATGTGACAAAATGACCTGTAACAGATTGTCCCCTTAAAGTAGAAAGTCAGAAGCAATGACTGAGGACTGAAGTGCTTTAGTTTGTGACAAGACCGGATCAAGAATCAATTAGTGAAGATCATCATCTGTTACAATATACATTATCATCATGATATCATTGGTGAGGGAGGCATACCCATGCTCAACATCTAATCCACATTACATGTACAAGGATAAAAAGGTCTTGTTCACTGATGACAAAGTATGGACCCATGCTTAGATGACTATATGTATGATCATAGCCATAATACTTTGTAATCTTGTATGAATCTTGAAATATTAGTCTAGATGGATGGAACTAGATCCAAGGTCTTCTATCTCATTCACTCGATCATGTGATAGTATGAGTCTAACCATGTGAATAAATGAGCTGATGTCGAACATGATGGAGACCATTTGATTACCAAGAAATGATGTAATTCTTAACAGATGTGAGAGAAACCACTGATGATGTTAATGGTTCTCAAGGTACTGTAGTACAATCTATATGGTGTGGACATATGAGTTGAAGTCGAACACCACATAGAATCTTCCAGTAGAAGGTCAATGATGAAAACCTATTTCCGAAAGCGAGGAAACTTGCCATTGATGTATGCAATCCCCAAGGTATTGAAAGGAGTTTATAAGTCAACTTTCTGGATAATGAGTTGATGTCAATAGGAATTGACCCATCACAGTGGGGCCTTGATGTATCCCTCATAATTGACACGAAATGAGTATCAATATTTGAGATGGAATGGTGTTTATGTAAAGTAGTTTAAGGTGCGATAGACATGAAATGAAGGCTTAGGATTATCATAGCAGATGTCATGTGAGGGGCTTCTCTTGAACACATCGACGACATTGAATGGATTTGGTAGCATTGACCCAAAACTTATGATGAAGAATTTTAAATATGGTATGATGAACCAAATACACAAGAAAATTTCCCAACCCAACTGCTACAAAGATGAAGTGGAAGAGTGTCATATTCAAGGGAGACTCACTGCCATTAATATCTTAAGTACCCTATTTTCCCAATTTCCTTGTCATTTTTGATCAATACCTCTTTATTTTTGACAAGCTTGAGGAGGATAACATATGATTAATCTATATGTTCATCCTTTAGATGAATCCCTTTGAGTATTTTTAACAAACCCAGAGAAGGGGTGGTTCAGTCTTGTCATGTTCGATGAGTCCATCGCTTATTTATGTTTTTACGAGCCCAGTGAAGGTGTAACTAGACTTCTTTTACATGTTTAGAGAGTTTGAAAAAGAGGCGAAAAAGAAAACTCCAAAGATTTTTTTCGTAAATTGTCTCTTGAGTCTGAAAAGGCAGAAAATGATACTTAGGAGAACCTCTTAGCCATGTTCGACTAAGGTATTCTTTTTTTGTAATTAGCCTATCTTAGTCTGGAAAAGGGTTAAACCTATACTGGGTAGATGTCTTTTCATTTACTTTAACGAGTTCTAAAAGACAAGTGCTTGACAATTTTTCATGTTTAGGGAGTTTGAAAAGAGATGAAAGAGAACTCCTCCTCGAGGAATGAGTGGTATAAAGGGTAGCAACTGGTTCTATTCATGATGGAAATTCTCAAAACACACAAAGGTTAAGAGGTTGTCTAATAATACCACTTATCATAATGGTTCCTCAGGAAAGGGTAAAACAACCAAGTGAAAGCATATGATCGACCAAGCAAATGGTGAAGATGGAAAGACGAAACCAAGGTTCATTTGGCAGAAATAGGCTGATGAAAATGGCAATCAAGAGGGATAAAACAAGAATGGTTTCATTTTTACACAATCTTGAAACATGGAAAAAACTATGTATGAAAGTGATTGGTTTCATTTTTACATAAGCTTGAAATAGAGAAAACTATGCTTGAGAGTGGTTTCATTTTTACACAAGCTTGAAATAGAGAAAAATATGCTTGAGAGTGGTTTCATTTTTACACAAGCTTGAAACAAAGGAAAACTATGCTTGAGATAAGTTTTTGTGCCCCAACATAATGACTCAATTCTAGGCACATGCTCCCCAAGCTTCATTTCATTCACCTAAGTAGACTACCAATTACTAATAGGCAGATGGAATGAAGGCTCATTTACGAGATCAAGTGAAAGACTTGATTGAGAATTTATGAGATCTAATCAAAGATTCGAATTGGAAGGGGAACTATTTCATTTTTTAGCGAGCTTGACATAGGAAAAGAACTATGCTCATAGACCTTGTTTCATTTTTTAACAAGCTTGACACAAGAAAATGAACTCTAGTATGTGAACCTCATTTCATTTTTAAACGAGCTTGACACAAGAAAAGGAACTATGTTTCAGAAATCTTGTTTCAATTTTTAAGGAGTTTGACACAAGAAGAGGAACTCTTCTCCAAGAACCTTGTTTCATTTTTTAACGAGCTTAACACAAGAAAATGAACTCCGGTCCGAAAACTTGATCATAAACTCTAGGAGGCCATGCCTTCCAAGAAATTCTCATAAGATGGGTGGAAAAATATCTAGAAGGGATACATATTAATGGATCCAATGGAAAGATCAAGGACCAATGCTCTTAGTACATGATGCACTACATCACCTACTAGATCATCAATATATGCAAGAATGGAAAGGCTTGCCACATAATTAAGCTGTGGTAGGGGAGATACCACTTAAATATAAGGACCATTTAGGGATGCTAGTTGATTTGGAGTCAAATTAGGATCAATGAATGAAAACTGGTTAATGGTCACTATTTTTCCTTCATGCGGGAAACACATCACACAGAAGAGTGAAGAGACAAGAGTTCCCATGTCATAAACATAGTCACGCACAAGGAGTAAATTAAAATCCAAAGGGCCTTGGACTTCCATCACATTGATATAGACAATCTTTCCTCCCAAAGTAATAGGCAACTAAGGAAGGATCCTTAACGGTTGACTGGTTCCTCGGTTAAAAGCCAACAGATTCTGGGTAATGGGCACAAGCTGTGGAGAACCTAAAGCTTGCCAAGTATTTGAAGAAATAATACTAATAGACCTACCTTCATTTATAACTATGTTAGGTACAACCATATTACAAGCCAGTATTATGGTTTGGAAGGGCACATAAGGAGGAAGATGAAATCCTGCTAGTAGACTCCAATCAAAGGAAGTGACCATACTACTCGAAGGGGGTGTCATGGGAATGAGACAACTACCTCCTTGTGCTATGGGAACAAGAGAATTTTTCCCCTATACTATGGGAATAGGAGAATTACCTCCCTATGTCGTGTGAATGGGAAGATTTTCCCCTTGTGCCATTGGAACAAGAGGATTGCCCCCTAGTTCATTGGAACTTGAAGAAACAAGAATAAATTGAGCAGTATGAGACTCACTCTCTAAGAGAAAGGTACAATCAATGAATGGTGGAATCGATTCAACCATGTTCTTTATCAATGGTTGGTTGGGATCGACCTCATGGGATTCATGTTCAAAGAGAATGGGATTAACTGGAGACAGATTATGATCAATCACTTCTTCAACTAGTGGAGGATTAGGGGAAAGCTTCCGGTAACCCATTGAAAGTTGTGGTTTAGAAAAGGTAAGATTTCCAAAAAATTTGGATGCTTCATCCATATAAGGATAAAGGTGAATTGGATTATTCCCTTAACATAACTTACAGGAAAACTTAACTTTACCCTTCTTTCCATGGACCCTATGATCACTAGTTGATGGTTTGTCACCAATATGATCTCCAGAAGCTGATGAAAAAAACTTATGTGAGCCTATGGACCACACTTATAGTACCTTGGGAATACCAGGACAATCTCTAAGAAAGTGGTCACACTTACATAAATTGCAAGGGAATTTAACTTTTCGAGGCTGATTGGAAGGTTCCTCCATACTATTTGCATTGGTAGTAATGGTTGCTTGGTTGCCCCCTACTTATTTTGCTTCTTCTTCTTCGCCCCTTTCACAAGGTGAGGAGGAAGAAAGGGATGAAGAAACAATATGTGAAGAAGGCAAAGGGTCAATTTTAGGATCAAATTAAGGTTGATGTTGTTTAGGTGGAGGACTAGTTGGTTGAGAAGCAATTTGGACATTTAGAACCAAAGAGGTCGAAAATAGCCAAATTGGTGAACCAATGGTAAATCCAGGAAGGGGAAATGTTTCCATATAAGGAGAATCAATATTTATAAAAGGAGGAAAAGGACTAGGATTCCCTTCATAGGGGCTTCCTCGACTAGTATACTTAGGAACTGTTGCCACTCAAGGCTGATTAACACTGATACACAATTCAACGCTGATTAACACATCATCGATGTTCCATGGAGAGGATGTTGTTCCATTGTCAATGAATTGATTTTAGAAATTAAAGACAAAATAAAAATAAAAAGGGGTAAAATAGAAAAAAAGTATTACCAGGTCACCTTCAACTGCAATATACCACCTTGGTAAATCAAGGATTTACGTACGTGCAAGCAATCTCCCTGAATAATGTGTTTGGTGTATCACAATGTAGAAGGTGACCAACTCAGTTACCTATGATGGGATAACAACCGAGTGGGGACCTCCAAAATAAACGCGTACGTAAGTGGAAATGTAGTCCATAGTAGTGTTGTCTACTGCATAACCGTCCGATGAGATCATTCCCATATACTTATCATGCGTGGAGTTCCATTCGATATAAATCGAAGATATGTAGAGAACGATCCAATACAATTACGTATGTGGAACAAGATATCAACCCCGAATTGTAACACTGACAAGAAATGAAAACTCATACGTTTAAAGATGTTGGATGTTTGCGTTAAGTTTCAAATGATCCTTAGGTTAATTGAATGAATTTTAGAGTTTATCTTGAATTATGTTTTGATTTCAAGGCTCAAAAACCAATGTCACCTGAACACACCTATGACGCAACTAATATTATAAAAGAACTCTTTTCATTTTCCTTTTAACAATGAAAGCCCTACTAAGTAGGGGAAGGAGTAATCAATCGACAATGCAACAAATAAGTGATGCAACAATCAATATCCTCAACTCACTATTCCAATCAAAATCAGAGCCCTAAATGAAATGAAAATAATGGGTTTTCTTTTCTTTTCTTTTAATGTTTTAAATGAAAAGAAACATATGAATGCAACTTGATCACTAACGAAAAGAAACCACATAGACTATAACTATAATGTAAAAGTTACCTTTCAAATTCAACAACCAATTTATGCATACAAGCCCTAATTGGTAAGAAGAAAGGAAAAACGAAACAAATTCTTATAAAAAAGGTGATGATACTCAAGGCTGATTAACACTGATACACAATTCAACGCTCCCCGCCAATTGAGGGAGAGTTTGTTTTGCAAAATGAAAGCAAAAACAAACAATTTCACACAAGGGATTGGTTTTATAGAGACAATGACAAACTCAGAGAGTCAAGAAAAAATTCTGGACCAAAGAAGAACAAAAAGCAAGGAAAAAATTGCAATTTTTTGCATCCTATAGGAATCAATGTAGGTGCAATAGGACACCAGTGCGCTACAACGCAGGTGCAACACAAGAGTAACTGTATTGGAGAGCAAGTACAGGGGATCAACACAGGTGCAACACAAGAGAAAGTGCACTGCAATGTAAATACATGGAATCAAGGTAGGTGCAACACAGGAGAAAGTGCACTGTAGTGCAGGAACAACTAAGGGACAATTGCATTGAAGCGATATGTCTCAAAACAGGGAATGTGTTGGAGTTGTTTCAGTTAAAAAATGACACAAGAAATGAAACCAAGATCAACAAAGTGTTTTCATAAGGTCAATCAATGTTTGAATGGGTCATTCAAGGTTACCTTTAGAGGTGAAAAAGTGCTAAGTTCAAGGAAACCACTAAGGGAAAATTGATCCCCACTATGGTCGCTAATTTGTTATGCGAAATTTTTATGATTGCAAACAAAGATGAATTCCCTAAATCTAGTGGTATGATCTAGAACAAAAAATGACAAAAAACATGAAGTTTCCGTAGAGAATTTAGAGTATGGAAAATAAGCCTACCTCGAATATGTAGCAAGCATTCCTTTCCTCCTTGCTTGTATGCTCCAATTCTAGCTCCAAGTGCTATAATTAGAACCTGCGCACATGACTAAAACAAGCAAACGATCCACAACATCCACATAGCATAATCTAAAATCTCTATTCAATGAGTCAACATTGCATTGAAATACATGAATGCAAACATAACACAACACATATAGGAAAACAAGATTCTCTTTGTATTAAAAAATATAGGAGACAATTACAACTATAAATATAAGTCTGACTTTGTAGATGTCTCCCCAAGTTGAATTGTCCTTCCTTGTCACAAAGCACACCTCAACATCAGCCCTAATGCATGAATATGGTGACTTCTTTAGGTTCAAAGAAACAACATAAGGGTGCTACCAATCTACCAAAGCCAACCATGAGGCCATGGAAGGTGTTAATTTCAGGTATGTTCTATGCTTAGAGCAATTTATTTCAATTTTCATATTTAGCTCAATATCTTTTCCAGATTAGAATCACATTAGCATTAAAGTAAACTGAAGATAGAAAATAAACATAAATCGTAGAAGACAAGCCAAGACAAGAGGACACAAGATGTGGCGATAGCTAGGGACAAACCCCAATGGGGGGAAACCCTTGATCAATTCTTCTTATACGTTCTTCAATAGTTCAACAGAGAGAGGGAGAGAGAGAGAGAGAGAGAGAGAGAGATAATACATTTACAATGGAATTCAACACTTGGACTTATCTAGATAAGAAAATAGATCATCTCTAAGAAGATGATACATGAGATCAGTTGAAGACATGCTGCTTAAACTGATTCTCCAAGGTGACTCCTTCACCTATCGTTGTGTTGCATTTCGTCATCATGTTGCACCTCACCGTGCTGCACCATGCTACACCCATCATCACTATGCTGCACCTCATCATGCTTCATTAATCACGACGGTACCCATCATTGTACTGCATTATGTGCCATTGCTGCACCATGTTGCCATACTGACCTATGTGTCGGCTGCATCTTGCTTGCTTGTTGTCCCTAGCATGCTTGTTGTCATTTGCATGCTAGTTGTCCCTTCATGCTAGCTGTACCATTACATGCTTGGCGTATTTTCTGCTAAGTACCATACAAATGTCCCAATGTTAGTTAGTTGTCCCTTGCATGCTGCTCTCCTTCGAAGACAGATGCTGAGGCTGTTCTGGCATTTTCGGTTGTTCCCGATAGTTCCGGCAGTTTCGACAATTCTGGCTATTCTCGGTAGTTCCGACAGTTTCAGTAGTTCTGACTTTTCCCTACAGTTCCAACAGTTCCTGGAAATTTCAGCTTTTCCCTCTGCATCAGCTTTCCTAGCTATTCTGGTAGTTCCGACTGTTCCCGGCAGTTCCAGCAATTCCGGCTATTCCCGGCAGTTCCGGCTTTTCCCGATAGTTTTGGCAGTTCTGGATTTTCCCAGTGGTTCCGGTAGTTCCGCCTTCTGCCCTCTGGATTAGGGCAACATTATCCCTTAGGATATTTTCTCCTACTAAAACCAAAAGAAAAGTAGAGAGGAAGAGATCCCAAGTGTGTTGAAATGAGTTGAAGGCCACCTCTATTTATACTAAAACGTTGAGCACAAGTGGGGTTTATTTGGTTGCTGGCTGACCTTGACGAATTGTCCCATAACACAAATAAATTCATATCTCCATGAATGCTCATCGGAATCAGATGATCTTTAGATCAATCCTACACCTCTCGATGAGAGGGATCCAAGAAAAATATCAGCTTCCATTAATTGTAAGAACTCTGGACACCACATATCTCCACAATGGTATGATATTGTCCACTTTGGGCCTAAGCCCTCATGGATTTGCTTTTGGACTTACCCCAAAAGGCCTCATACCAATGGAGATATTTGTCCATCCCTATATACCCATGATCCTCCCCACTTCTAGTCAATGTGGGACTTTGGTCGTATACCCAACAATCCTCCACTCGAACAAAGGACCATCGAGCCTCCCCTCAAACGATTATCCATCCGTCCACTCTCTACTAACCAGGATTCTCCGCTCCAATGCGTCGGAAGCACACGCCTTACATGGAACACCACCTGCCTCGAGAGCTTTCTCTATCCCAGGTCAACTCCTCTTCACCGTGTTGGGACTAGGACACGTCCATGAAGAATCCGGAGCACACTACCTGTCTAACCGAGCTCATCCACGGATCCCATCGTGATATTACTGAGGCCCACCACCTTCGTTCGACATTCCGAGGATTCATCCACTTGGCTAACTTCGGGGCATGGCTCTGATACCACTTGTAAGGACTCTGCACACCACATATCTCCACAATGGTATGATATTGTCCACTTTGGGCCTAAGCCCTCATGGATTTGCTTTTGGACTTACCCCAAAAGGCCTCATACCATTGGAGATATTTGTCCATCCTTATATACCCATGATCCTCCCCACTTCTAGTCAATGTGGGACTTTGGTCGTATACCCAACAATGTTCAGCTTTCAAACTCCCCTCCCTTGGCCCAATGCCCGTATTTATAGTGTTCTAGAGGAAGTTATTCAGTTCCAACATCAATGGGATATTCCCTCTTTTGGATGGGGTAGCTCCTCTCTTGATGGGATAAGTTCCTCTATCATAGGGATGCATGAACCATCTGGAGGCGCTCAATACACGTCAAACACTCTTCTAGAAAGCTCTAGAAGTGACCACAAGTAACTTTTTTAAGATGAAAGTCGTGCCTTTTGACCTTTACAGGATTACGCACCCGTCCCTTGACTTACAAAGCGTACAAGTACGTAGGTATAATGAGCTTGGGATGCGTACACGCAGGCAAGGTAGAGAGAACCTGCGTACCCAGAGATAAACATGATTTTTAATGACTTTCTCTCTTTTTTGAAGTTTGACATGGAGAGCAGAGGTATAAGGCTTGACAACGAGGATAATATGACTAATGATGGAGCCATATTAACTGCAGATAGTCATGGTGACAAATTTCAGTGTAACAATCATATAATAGTATGCAGCTTGAAAGGAACACACGAGCTTTGCCTGCGTCTTCACCTTCTTTACCGAAGTAAGTAGTGCCCCTTTGTATCGAATTATCCATTCATGCATAATGGTGATGGAAGTTTGTACATTCCTAAGAGTCCTAACATATTCCTTCTTTGTTGTTATAAGCTATGAAATTGGACAACTTCCTCATGTACAGTCATGAACTCCTCATAGAGGTCCTGCATGGTCTCTTCAAGTGTTGATACTTCACCAAGTATTATTGTTCTCATTTCCCCTAAGTAGACCTATGTGGGAGGTGCATTAAGTGCTACTACATGGAGTTGTTCTATCTCTTGTTGGGAAACTTATAAATTTTGTATCAAGTGCTTACTATCAACCATCAAATACTGAGTGTTTGGTCTCGTCTCACCCGCAAAGGCGAAGTTGGTTTCGACAGTGGCATCTAGATTCCTACTGGTGTCCATCGCTATCACCGTTTCTCTAATGAATGCAAGTGATGCATGGCCATCCCAAAAATTATCTCTTCGCACTTATAAAATCCTCTTATCAAGTTCCTTATATGATAGATTGTATAGATCCATTATCGGATCATAATCAAATTTTCAAGGTGACTAGACAAATAAAATGGAGAGTAAAGCACAAGTATAAACATTCAACTGAAGCTTAGGAGAGATTGCACAAAGGTTCTCTAGTGCAAGAATGGTGGCTCCACCGAGGAAATGAAACCCTGATAGGTTGACCTTGATAATTCCTAAGTGCGCTGAAGTTCAAAAGTCTCAGGGATAGGACTAGCGGGATGATGTGGCATGCAGGTAGCAGAGTGGACTAATCCAATCTCACAAGAGAGTGTGCAAAGGTGCTTTAGCACAAGACTGGTGGCCCCACGATAACATGTAACCCTTACTATTATTTCTTGGGATCTTTCAAGAGTGACCCAAGTCTCCGTCTCATGGTGATGTGTGAGTGGGATGTGGTGGTAATCCAAAGTGGTAGGTATAATAGTAATAATGGTGAAGATTTAGTGGAGATGGTGGACCCATAAAATCAAATAACACTAGTGTTTTAATCCTAGAAGTTATAAGTGGAGTTCATGTTTTAAATTATAAGGCAAGAAATATGGGACAAAAATGTTTGTAACAATTGTCAGAAAGTGGTTTCAATGAAGAATTCATGTCCATAGACCGAAATTTTTATAACATGAAAAACTTAAGTCTTGGACCCCTCCTTTCTTCATACTATTGAAAACATGGACTAATGGTATAACAATAAGTGGCACAATCTCATTGGATGACACAAATTACATGGAGCATAGGTGGCAAATACAGTGGAAGTTAACGTAAGCCTCCCAATGGCATGGGGTGACATCAACAACCCAACCCAAAGTCCCAAGGCACATGGCACTCCATGATAATGACATGTGGCCTATATATATAACACTTTTAGATGGCCAAGTGGGTTGAAAATGGGTGACACGTGGTAGTTGGTACAGGTGGAAGGTAGTTGGTAAAGAAGTGACGAGGGTGTGATGCCACCACGTCTTGACATCTTTGAATGGAGGAACCTCGAAGGATTTTTGAAAGAGCTCAAAATCAAAAAGGTCAGGGAGATAAGACTTGGGGTAACATGGTGCTTTAGGAAGTGACATGTTGTAGTGGGTAGACATTGTGTCATACACATTGTCCTGACATTTCTATGTTGGTAATTTTTGGAGGGGCTCTAATTGAAAACTTAGGGGTAACAAGTATCAGATAGAAAATTCATTTCTATTTGTCGTTTCCATCAAAGGTTGAAAGGCATGCCAAATAATGTCTTGTGTGAAGGTTTCAATTGTTAAGAGCCTTGGGGTTTTCGGTCATAACAAAGCATAATTGGCACTCGATTAAGAGTTAAGTGTCTTGGGCCTTAGGGCTTGTGGAGAGAACTGAAGGGTGCATGAACTAGTCAGCGAGTCCATAGGTAAAAAAAACAACAATGTGGGTGAATGTTTAAAAGCATGAATGTGTTAACAATTTATTTGGGACGATGTGCTATATTTGATGTTTCACCCAAAATTGGCATTTCTCTACAATTATATCACATGGCTTGAACAGGTCAATAGTTTGTCTAACATAAAACACCATATATGGGAATTTTCCACCCTTGGAGTTAAAAGTATATTAAACAGGTTGACAAATGATTTTCCCTAACAACTATATTTGGTCGAATCTACCAAAGTTTGAAATGCACCACATATTAAAAGTATGGCTTTAACGGGTCAGTAACTTTTTGACAGTGTATTAAAGATTGACATGTAGACTCTATGATTGACTCCATAAAAAAAAAAAGGATAAATAATTTATTTTCATGGCTTTATCAAAATTATCCATACTTGAGTTTCTCTCACACGATGAAGAATTCACTAGAATAAAAAACTAGGGGTTGGATATTTCACCAAAAATCAGTGAGCCATGTTGGAGTACATTTATGACACCATGATCAATTAGTAATCATGGAGAGCCATATTATAATATTAATATCATTTATAGTGTATTGTAGTTGTTGGAATAAAGAATGGAATAACAAAATGGTAATCCATGTTGGATTATCCTCTCGAGAAGTGTGTGAATGATAGCAAGGACAACAAATTTCCCCATGTAGGAGAGGAAAAAACTCTAGAATGTAGGGCTAGATAGTGGGGGATTGCAATAGTGTGTTTTAGGTGCAGCGCTGTGAGAACAATATGTTGAGTGACGATGAGTGTGACTATTTGAACAAGGCCAAGTTTTATTTCCTTACATACTACATGAGGGATGAATGTTGAATGGAATATGTAGCTTTAGAGGAGTTGACTGAGTGTTATGTGGGTTGAGTGAAGTGAATGGTGATGATGATAACATAGAGCTAAAAGGGTTGAGGACAGAGTGCCAAGTTATTTAACACAGAGTTGAAACTACGCCAAGTGGGTTCCATATAAGAGAGAAAATAATTTCCTTATTGAGTGTGGGTTTGAGCCTACAAAACAAGGAGTTGGAGCTTCCATGTAGTGGGTGTCTAAAAATAGCTTGGAGGTTGGTGCCTCCTACAAGTGGGTGTTTGCATAAATCCATGAAATTGGTTCTTCATGGTAAGTTGATCAAGTGTCTAGAAAGAAGGGAATTGGGGCTTCCTACTAGTGGGTGATAGCAAACAATTTAAGGGAGGTGGTTCTTCATGTGATTGGTGGGTCATCAAGTGAGATGATGTAACAAAATAGGAGCTCAGATTACATCATAATAAAAAATATTGATGGTTTCTTACCTTTTGGTTTTCCACATCAAATTATTTGTGTTCCATATGTTTACTACTCATTTTTTTATTATGCATGTTTATGAGATGGTTCCATTTTCTACATGTGTTATGATGATGGTTGTTCACATAATGATTTCCAAGAACGAATCATAAATATAAATTGGCATCAAAGTTGAAATCAGTTTGAATACTGATTCACCACCCCTTTCAGTATTAAATATTGTTTAGATGGTCAAATATCTATGCAAAGGGTTTACATGAACCAATCAAAGAGCACCGTGTGGTAGCCGCAAATGGATTATGGTGTTTTGCAAAAAATGCATTCTAGAGGTTTGAACCCTCAACCTTCATGAGTATTTTCAACCGGCATGACCACAACACCAACCATCCATTGTTACAGACCTCCTAAAAGAATGATCTATAAAGTTTTTGAACAACCTATATGTTAAAATGGCATTAGTGGGGGTTCGCAGTCTTGGTAATATAACCTCCATTCCACATCTCATGGAGTTGTGTTGTGAGGATTGTGAAACTAAAGTAGTTTTATGTTGTTCATACTATGTGTACTCTGAATAAAGGAGGTTTTGGACCCTCATTTTTACTATTCGAGATCAAGAAAGTGGCTTTCTAGATACCATGACCTCTATGGAAAAGTTGGGAATGAGTGTTGTTGCAAATTGGAGACCTATTGAATGTAAACATCACTTTTACATCACTTAATAAAACAATTACTCATTGGAAGTTGGCTCAAAGACATAACCCACCAACGATGAACTCCATTAACAACCTAAGTTTTCCTTTTCTCTATTTTTTTAGCAATTTATTTATTTAATTCATTCTTTGCATTCACTCATTAATTTAAGCACACTTTTAATTAATGCAAATAAAATCATAAAATTTGAATTGGTGGATTATTTATGTTACATTATATTAATAAAATGTATTGCAATTAGAATTACTAATCACAAATTCTTAAAAATGCTTAAAAGAAATACCAACAAATATATATTATATATAATATATATATAATATAAGGGTATAGTATATATATATTAATTATATATATATATATATATATAATTTGTATCATTCTTGTTTTGTCAATTTAATTTTATTAATCTGAGATCTATCTTCTAGATCCATCACAAAAATATTTTAGATTGTTGACCCTTTTTGAGCCTACTAATGTGGTTCATCTTCAAGGCGATTAGATGAAAATAATTTGATCCAATGGTGGGAATAAAATGGGGGGAATTCCTACAATCTCAAATATTAGGTCAAAGGTCAAAGAATCTGATATTTGAGCTTGTAAGAATGCCCACCACACCCCCCACACCGTCCCCACCCCCTTCTATTCCCCATATTGGATCATATTCTCTTCATCTTATTGTCATGAATATTTATCACATTAGCTGGTTCTAAACATGCAGGAAATCTAAAGGATTTATGTGATGGATATGGAAGATAAGTCTCTAAATAACTCTACTCATAAAAGGCTTCATCTAGATATTTCTAAATATTATTCCAATATGGATTGATTTTATTTGTATATGAAAAATAGAAATTCAATATTGATTATTTCATCGAATGTGTTTTTATATTGGAACAAGCATTCAACATTTTATGTTTTTTTAATTAAAAAAAGAAATAGGCATATAGGTGAGACTCATTGAGAAGTATATGTTCTTCATTATATTCATATATCGAGGGTTGAGAATACAAATTGAAACTTATAAAATATGATCGACAACTTCCAAAATCTAATCGATTCATTCCACCATTTGTCCATCCAATTGATAGCATGCTTTAGTCACTGAATTAAATTAAGAGGTGCAACTTACTTCAACTGTGGGAGAGAATTGAGGGGGCAAGTTCAAATCAAGAGGCATAATGCTTAGCTATTGGTTAAGATAATGAAAAAATCATAACCCACTCAAGAGAACCAACCTATACGTAGTGCAACACCCTTGAGGAAGGATATTTGTTAGGTTAAGCCATTTCAGGCCCAATACATGTAGTAGGCAATATATGTACTCAATGGGAGCCCTAATCCAATAACTAACAAGAAAGGCAGCATATTCAAAGCACTGATGACACCAATGCCAAGGAGACGTAGAACCCAACTTTTTCTTCTCGATTCACACCAAATTCATAGCAATCTTGACTAATTATTTACATGTTCATGTTTGTTTTTCAATGTAGAATTTGGCACTGAAACCCCAAATGAGTTACAGGTAACTAAAAGGCTAGATGTAGGGGTTTAGGAATGTATACAGCAGAATGGGAGACTAGGAGATCATATCTTTTTATTATCCTCCAAGAACAGTACATCTACCTTTTATTCTGGTATAGAAAATTGCATTCAATTAAAGCTGCAGAACAATGGCTTCTAATGTTATCATGAGAATCACCATTAGGTGCTCATGCTGCCTAGTTTTATTTTCTTGTTCTTATGTACATATTCACATAATATTTTATGGTGAAATTTTCCTTTGACTTTTCATTCGTTTATGCTAGTTAATTTCCATGAATCTATCTTTGCAAGTGTTTAAAGAATTCAAGTGAAATTTAATTAATAGATTCAATGAAACTTGTTGGAAATATAATGATAACTATTTATCAGTAAATGAAAATCTTGTTTTTCTTTAAGTGTTATTGTCTTTAATGAACTTCTTTTTTAACATAATAACAAACTTATTATTGATTTCTTTCACAATTGGATTTAAGTATGTAGTATGGATGTTTTAATAACTACCTATTCAAATTATTCTGTTGCATATTTGTTTGAAAACTTTGCAAATCATATAAACTAGTTCTATGATTTGCAAGCTTATCTTAATCTTAGATCCAATCTCGGTCCTTATCCCCTCTATATACCTTTCTCTTGATTGGTACAATGATCTATATTTTGTCATAATCAACATGAATTCATTTTATTTTACTATTTACACTTTATATTAGTTCTATATTTACATTTAGAACAATTTTAGCAAAGTCTCCTTACCCAGAGCAAAACCTAACATGCTTTTGTTGAACCCTTATTTCAACAAAATATTACCTTCTTCAAACAGCGACAAAAAAATAATTCTTTCTCTTTTGTCAATTGATAACAATAATTAACAAAAATACATAGTATATTTTTTTTATTATTATAAGAAATATCAAATTGAAACATATTTACTTCAATTCCAACTCCATGATTGCTTCATTAATGTAATCACAATTCTACCCTATTTATTATATGCATGCCTTCTCGTTGTCAAAATGAATTAAATCATAGAAATTATACATTATATTTCTTACTAAGTTTTAGCATGCTTTTCCCCTTCGAGTTTTTTCATGGGTCTATTCTTCTCGACAATACATTGACTTTTATAGACTTTTGAAAGGTATTGAATTCATTGAAGAGAAATGTGTGGATACATTTTTATCTTGATTGTATTGTGAAATATTTCTGGATTTCTGCAGACAGTTATCCATAGAGTTAAACATTTAATCCAATAAAAGTCAAACCATTAAAAGTCAAAATTTTTTTATCTAATAACAATATTTCAAACAATCACTTGCATTTCAAAATATTCTCAAGCTTATCATTTAAATAAAAACCTAAAGATAAAACCTTACAATAAAGTTTTATTGTTAATAAATAATTTAACAACGGTTACTCAAAATTCTATTGTAACCATAAATTCACAAGGTAGATATATTTTTCCCAAAGAAACATTCACTCGTATATAATGTATCAAAGTCTATCCATCACTTTTCTCCGAGATTTTATGCAAGCGAATTCCAATGTTTTTCATATTTTGCAACCCACGACCTATGATATGGTGATGGTGAGTTAGGATGGAATTTGAGGATAATCTGCATGTTAAATACAATACTCTGTCACTGAAAGTGATGTCGAATTTTAACCATAAAAATGATCATAATTGAAATTCTTGTTTACTTATTTTTAAAAATATTTTTATTATAATGATTATATTATCAGCGACATCGAATTTTAACCATAAAAATTATCATAATTGAAATTCTGGTTTA
>APFE030464023.1:161550-176325 GCA_000404065.3 Pinus taeda | reverse complement strand
TAAGATATTGGCAACAGGGCCATCATACTAGATGGGACTCCTACACCAAATGGTGTGAGGTCTAGTTGGGACTTCATACCGCGAAGATCTCTAGCACCATCAACACCTATATAGACTTTTTGTGATTTTGATTCATCATTATTCAACCCAAAGGTTAAACTCAATACTTAAGCAGATAATCATAGGTTTTTATACGTTTCCCCAGTGCTTACTTACATTGAATGCATAGTTGTATTTAACCTATGCACACACACACACAGACACACATATTTTCCCTGCATAGAGCACATTTGTACATAACTACAGTCACACAGAACCATTTATCTATATTCATATGTTGAGAGTCATTAGAACTCCATTCTCTCAATCCCAAGAGAGCCATACACCATTCATGCAGTCAATACAAAATTAGCTTAACAGTTTAAATATGAACTTCATGGTACCTCATACATATAAAGACACTTATCGTGAATTGAAATTGGGCAATTGAGCTTGAGAAAAAGACTCTCCACCCAACCATAGACAAGCCACACCATAGTCACACAAAACCATTTATCTATATTCACATGTTGAGAGTCATCAGAACTTCATTCTCTCAATTGCAAGAGAGCCATACACCATTCATGCAGTCAATACAAAATTAGCTTAACAGTTTAAATATGAACTTCATGGTACCTGATACATATAAATACATTTATCATGAATTGAAATAGGACAACTGAGCCTAGGACAAAGACTCTCCACGCAACCATAGACAAGCTGCAGCCAGTTCTCACTTTCATTTTTCATCCATGAGCCAGATTCTAGAGACTAAGGGGAATTATACTAAAGGGATTAAACTCCAACTGCTAGTTGAAACATGGTTTCTAAAGGTTCTCCCACCTCAAACTACCAACTATTTAAGTAGTTAACAATAGAAAAGGGAGTCCAGAGGCCTATTCCTCCACCCTTCAGCTATTCAAAAACAATATAATTTAGGGAGTAGAGATACATATCTCTATCCTTCAAGGCTACAAAAAATTGGATCCACCCATATTAGGGACTCTATAACCCACTTTAAAAATAACCACAACAAGAAAGATCTTCAGAAATCCTCCTTTCAAGAACCTAAGGAACAATCCTCCACCCCAGCCATCGAGGAACTCTATAGAAAACCATCTCCATGTTGAAGAAAGTGTAACTAGGCTAGGTCTTCATAAATGTACTTTTGATATTTGTACTTATTCGAGAAAAGAAATATTATTTTATAATATATGACAATGAGTTTCTTTCTCAAGTAGGTCTAGCACATGTCAAAGTTCTATAGGTGAGTCAAATAGTCAAGATAAAATATTGAAGGCTTTAAGGGCATGTTACACTACGTATAAATATATATTAAAGTCAAAAGGAAAAATCCAAGCAAAGTCAAGTCTAATCCTATGTAATGACACGTTCAAGAAAGCTCCTTCAAGCATGCTACACCACCATGGAAAATGTGTGAATTATTCTCAACAAATTAGCCACCAAACTGCCCTTCTTATCAGCCTACAAACAACCCTCCAAGTCAGCCTACTAGAAGCCAGTCAAGTCGGCCTAAAAGTCGGCTTAAGTGGAGGGACAATCCTCTATTTATAGAGGTTGTCCACTCCAAACATAATGTACAACTTAGGCTCTGAAATCCACAAGAAAAGAGAAGACAATAAGATAAAAGGAAGCCGAGATAAAATGTCTATTAGGGCTACGAAGAAAGAAGGAAGGACAACAAAGGTGCATGACTATTTTCTAGGGCAAAACAAATCACACATGTGAAGGAAGAGAGGGTATTTCTGCTGTTATAGCAGCCCTCTACCACAGTCCTATAAACGTCATCATTTGGGCCAAGTGCATACATCTAGAGTTCCTCTCACTAAAGCGAAGAAGTAAGGAAGAGGAATGAAGGAAATAGGGCTATCCTAAATACCATTACAGTCACACGCATGAGGAAATTGGAGGCTATCTCTGTTGTCATAACAACCCTCCCTTGACAGTCATGAAAAGGTTCTTTGGTTGGAGAGTGAAGGGATTATCATAAGGGAAATACACCTTCTCTAAAGCAAGTACAACAAGGTTACTAATAAGTTGGAAGAAGAATGAAGTACAAGAGGAAGAAGGATGAATTATCAAAAAACAAAGTGCCAGAGTATATGGTGCAAAAAGGAGTGAAGACTTGACTTGTGCTTGGAGGATCTATTTGTCAAGGGTCTAGGTTTTGGCATTGATCAATAGAAGCTTCAATAAAGGGTTTTCCTCTCAAGAGTAGAGAAGTTTTTACCTTGGTAGATAGCCAACATATTGTGTTATTTTTTTTATGTTTTGGTATCAGTTTGATGAAGTACAAAAATATGCACTAATAATAAGAAGAAAAAGAATAAGCTAACAAGAAAAGTAAAAAGACTCCACAAATCGTTATCAAGTAATGAATAATCAAACTACACTACTTTGCCCTAGATTCTTGAACATGGTATTAGAGCTAAGGTGAGACATCAAAGAAAGGGCAACTCAAGAACACTCATCAAGAAGAAGCATCTACAAAGTTGAAGCATCAAGCCTAGAAGTCTCAATCACTTCAAGGAAAAGAAGGGTCTACAATCCATAATCCATCAAGGCGGTCTACAAAGCTAGAAGAATAACCTTACATAAAGGCACCTACAAAGAAGAGCAGATTGAAGCAGGACCTACTTCAAGCTACAAGTCTTCAAGAAAGCATCATCAACAAGAAATTCCACTTGGAGAAGGCAACTTGAAGAACATCAAGATCGAGGGAAGACAAACCATCGGGCCTTCAAGGAGGAAGCAAATCCATTACATCTAAAAATCTATCAAGTAAGTACATGTCCCCTTCTGAATATACATCAATGTGTTTTTGCAAGGAAAGAAATAAATTGGTAGGTACCAATAAATTTGTTGCATGGAAGAAGAGGACTAATCTACTACTCAAGGAGAATGAACTCCTAGAGCATGTAAAAGGGAATATAACTATCCATGCTAAGGAACAGACTCAAGCCTTAGCTAATTACAATAAGGATGAGACAAGAGCTCAATGGATTTTGATAGAATCAATCAAAAGACTCTCTCATTCCCTATGTCTCCAAGTTTGAGACATCGAAAGAAATTTATGATAAGCTAGTAAAGTTATTCTTGGTATCTACAACCGGAGAAATAATATCTCTAAGGAATGAATTATACAAGATGAAGATAAAATAGGAAGGAATAACTCCCTACTTCATGAAAATCTCTGAAATAAGAGATCAACTTCAAGAGCTTGGGGAATTCATGAAAACTGAAGTACTCAATTCTCTACCTGAGGAGTGGGGAAACTTCACATCTAACATATATGCCAAGAAGAAAGCAACCACTCTCAGTGAAATGTGGTCCCTATGTAGAATAGAGGAAACCAAACTTAAGGAAAAATAATATGTGGGATTAAAGGAGAAAGCATTTTCTACCATGGCCAAAAGAAAGGGTAAATTTGGCAAGTTTGGTCCATGAAGAACAAACAACAAAGACATGTCCAAGATCCAATTTTTTGGATGCCAAGAATATGGACACTACAAAAGGAATTGTCCTAAACTTAAAAAGACAACAAAAAAAGGAAGAGGGAAGAAGCTCACATAACTCAAGAGATGAAAGAAGAAGGAAATATTAGCAAAAGAAGGAATATCCTACAGATCTCTATTATGAATAGGTCAATTTCTTTACTTCTAGACTTCTTTCAAAGTTTTGAGTAGAATAGAAACATGTAGGAATAAACTAAAATTGCATGGCTAGAAACATCCTCTAGAATCTAGCAGCATGATGTACATAGAGTTATAGATACTCATGTAAATGTAGCATTTATGATAAGAACAAAATTGCATAAGTAGAAATATCTTCGAGAATATAGGAGCATGGCAGATATAGCTCAATATATTCATGTAGAAGAAGCATATCTAGTATAGGATCTCATACATGATGAAAGAAAAATTGATCATGATAAGATTCTTAGAAGACCTACATCATCAAAAGAAAGGAAACGTTTGCAAGACAAGGATCTTTAAGATCCTATGATGGAATCTTCAAAAGAAGGTTCATGGACCAAAGCAGATGTCTCATTAGGAATCCCATTCATGGGCTTCAAGAAAAGAATATATGTAGGCAAGCTAAGATGAAGCAAGAAGGGCCACACCAATGGATGATCAAAGGAGAATCAAGATGAGGTATGTATGCATAAAATTTTAAGTCATGTTATCATTTGTATATTATTAAGTCATGGCTATAGTTCTATAACATTATCAAGCATGAAAGAATCTCTTTCACCAAGAACATGCTCGAAGACATGTACCACATTGCAATGAAGGTAAACAAAAGAATATGCTCACATAAGGAGAATAAGATTGCTGACTAAGAAGCAAGAAGAAAGCTGACAAGTCCAGAAATCAAGAAATGAAGGAATGCTCTCACAAGAAGCATTAGATGGTTGACCTATCTATCTGACAAGAAGCTAATGAAGAAAGAGATCAAGCATGTGAATAACACCATGATCACCAAGAATCATTATATGAAAAAATGCCTTGAAACATGTCTCGCGAAAGAAGGTAGGACAACTATGATAAAGGAAGAAAGGACCCTTGACACCTGTTGCAGCATCCATCATTATTTTAATTTTGTTTTTAGTTTTATTGAAAAATTAAAAAAAAATCAAATATTATGTTATAGTGGAAATAAAGAAGATTGTGGAAATTTGAAAGAAATGATTTGTTTTATGACTATTGATGGCTTTTGAATGCAAGGAACTGGGGAGAAGATCTGAGCTGTCCGATCGACAGGCAACATATCTGCCGGTAGTCACGTGGATAACAAGAACGAAGTTTAATTCAAAATTGGATGTGAGAAATTATAAAATCTAGTTAAAACCTTAGTTGATCAGGGCCGCTCGCTTGAAAAATGCAGATTCGACGGTAATCACGTAGTTAAAAAGGACGATGTTTAATTTGGAAAATGGACATGATGGTTTATAGAATGTGGTTTAATCTGTTGAAGTTCAGATTAATCGCAACCGCTCATCAAGAAGCGACTAGATCTAACGGATATCGCGTTGAAAAGTGCATGCAATTTATTATAAATTTCGGACCCGAGAAATCTTTAAATTACAATTTTGTTTCCATATCGAGTCCGTGGGGAAGGAAAAAGTCTATGGAAAAGGCAGACACGATAAGTTTATGAACTGAATTCTAAATTCTTTTTAGTTCCGTGGTAAGCCATATTCTGTGTAAATCAACCAATTCCACTATTTTAGCAGAATAACTAGAATTAGAGGCAGATGAACAAAACTCCAAAGAAACGGTGATTGGTCGGGTTCCTTTATGTTTCCACCAATCGGAGAACTCTCGATATATATGTGGGCCATAAGGGTTTCATTATCTTTTAGCCAATCAGAACATTCTCAATACATATGTGGGCCCAAGTCCACGCATGGAGTTTTGTAAAGATGCAGTTTGTTGTGTTAAAACAATTTAATTATTATCAGAACATCTATAGAGAGACTTCATTAGTAGTCAAGTCACAGATCCAAACAACAAGCAACCATCATCAGTTTTCTAATTTCTGTCACTTCTTGTTATTTTGTTTTCTTAAGAATGAGGTGTCTTTTACCCTCCGATGTAATATTCTGTAATGGCTTTTACTTTAGATAGTTAGGAGATAGTTAAAAAGTTTGACAGTTTTGGTGATTATCAACTATCACATGATGTATAAAAAGAGACAAAATTATAGAAAAAGGGTTCAAATTTTGAAGAACTAGGCCATTGTATTGTTGATAAAACTGTTGATTAATGAAAGAATTAGAAGTTTTCCACACATTGTTGGGTATGATTTTGTAACTTTTCTATTATGTGTCATTATATGTCTTCTTTCCTTTAAGTATGGTAATGAAGCTACAAGTCTTTGTTTTCTTATGTGAATGAAGTTAAATTTCCTTAAAAGAGTGTTCCTATACTTGAAGTTCCTACCTTTGCAATTCTTCTAAGCTACAAATAGTAGTTTCTTTGTAAAACAACATATTGTCTTTAACTCCCCTAAGTGTCACAGGTAATGATTTCTATGTAAAACAACATATTGTCTCTGACTTCTCCAAGCATTCTTCATTCAACATTTATATTCAGTAATCAAATGGAATTCTGAGACTTTCATATCACCTAAGTATTGAGGGTTTAAAACCAGGTTTTTCAGGTCCTTCATTTGAGAATACAACACACAACTAAGTGACATAAATAATAAACATTAATGTCTTAAGCATAATTTCTACACAGCCAAGAAATTGGTTTCTTAAGGGACAACATTAATTGGCACTATTGCAGGGGAGAGAAGTCAAGAACACTTTTCCCTGGGTTTTTAATATTTTCCTCTGGTTGTTCAGTGAGGAGGAAATATTTGGCTATATGGAGTAGAAAGCAATAACTCTAGCTTCAAAGAGGCCTCATACGAGGTTAGATACCTCACAAAAAAAAGTTCAAGCCCTTTCAGACCCTGAGAGGCTAGTTTCCATGAGGGTTGGAAGGCCTAAAGCTCCATTTACACTAAGTCCTACACTGTCTGCACCTGGCAACAATTCAACACATCTTCCATCCAAACATTCATCTTTTATTGACCAAGAGTCACCTTTACATCCACTTCATTTCAAGAACTCAACTGTCAAAAACAGTCTTTAGAGTTTGTTTCTTTCTCAGTATCCGCAATAGTTATTCAACCTGAACCTATAACCACATTGCCACCTTTTCATATTCCATTTACTCCTCAGTCAGGTTCTGCACCTGCTCAAGGTTCAGTAAGTTCAGGAGAAAACATGGCAGCACCTGCATTCTTAATGAATAGGTATGCACCTATTCAATTGCCACAACAGTTGAATCAAATACCACAAAAATACTTGAAGATTCTTCCTCGTTTCACAAGGGAGGATGAACAAACAACAAAGAATCATATAACAATATTTTGTAATTTTGCAGAAAATCTAAATGTTGAACATCTGGACACTGTTTTAAGACTTTTTGTGCAATCATTGGATGGAGAAGCAAGAAAATGTTTTAAAGGGCTTCCTAATAACTCTATTCCTACATGGGAAGAGATGGAGCACCTGTTCACCCAGAGATGGGGAGAGAAAAGAGACCATGGGTATTCACTCACAAAGTTTAATGGTATTAAGAATAAATCTAATGAAAGTGTTGTTGAATTCATCATAAGGTTTAAGAAATTGTACAATAGTCTTCGAGTGGAGATTAAGCCCCCTCCTGCTGGTGCAAAAATAACTTTTGCAGGGGGTTTTGAATCAGATTTTGGGTTCACATTGAGGGAGAGAAGATCCACAAACCTTGATTAGATCCAAACTGATGCATTAGAAATAGAAGCAAATCTGGTGGCTGCAAGTAAAGCACCAGAGACACAACCTATCCACCATAAGGGAAAGGATAAAGTGGAACCCTCTCAAAGTAAAACATTAGAAGATATGAATAATGTATTTAAAACTTTGTCTAGTAAATTGATTAAATTGGAATTGGAGAGTAAGAATTCTCAGAGGCAAGCACAACATAATAAAAAATTTAATCCTCAATATAGAAGACAACCTCTGCAAATCTTGCAGAAGGAGAGAAAAGACCAAGATCAAGTTCAAGCACCACTGTATTTAGAGGCAGATCCTGATGAAGTACCAGAGCATTCCAGGGACCCTGATGATCAGATTTCCACATTGTATGCAGTAGATGAATATGAACTAGGTGTTGAGGGAGAAGAATATGAATATGTTGAAATAGATGCCATTTATGATGGGAATGAAATTAATGAATATTGGAAGTAGTTTTCTGATTTTATGCAGGCAGAATTACATAATAAATATGACTTGAGATCAAGGAAAAGATCAAGAGTTCAAGAAAATGAAGGTGAGCAGCAAGTTCCAGATCCCCTACAAAAGGCGACTCCAAAAGAACAACAACCTGCAAAACAATTGAATAAAGGAAAGCAACAACAGAATACAAATAGCAAGACTCAAATACTTCAAGGTGAGTCTTCTCAAGATAGAAGTGAAAAAATTCCTTTAGAAAAACTTGTTTCCATTCCACAAGAGGTTTTAGTGATGAAGAGAAGTGAAGATGAAAATGAAAGGAATACTAAATAGGTTCATGTGTTTAGTCTTACTAAGGAATTAGAAAAATTCATAATTCAAGTGCCCCTCATAGAGTTGATCAAAACACCAGTTTATGAGAGAGAGAGATTGTTGATTTTATGAATCTAAGAGAGAATGTGAATGTAAATGAAACTGTGAATATGCAAGAAGATAAACCAGTAGTGGTTTTTGGTCCACATGTGGAGGAGGTAGATTCTTCAACACCTCCTTTCTACATTTCTTTATTGATTCATGATTTCCTCTTGCATAATTGTATGTTTGATTTAGGAGCTTCACATAACCTTATGACATTATTAGTGATGAAACAACTAAACCTACAAGTTAGTAAACCTTACAGAGACTTGTATTCTTTTGATTAAAATAAAGTCAAGTGTCTAGGGGTCATTAAAGATATGGTGGTGTCACTAGCCCAGATCCAATCTAGAAGCTTGGTAATGGATGTAGTGGTAGCAGATATCCTTGCTAGGTTTGGAATGTTGCTATCTAGGTCATGGGGGGCCAAATTGGGTGGTGTTTTGAAACTAGATTTTACTTATGCTGTCATACCAATTTTTGGTGGAGAATAAAGGAGGTTGTATAGAGAAACCAGATTTGTAAAAATGATCACAAAGAACAGAGCAAGTAATTCACCTGTATATAGCCAAGAGAAAGATGACTTTGCTTCCTTCATGCCGCATGACAATGTAGAGTTGGTTGAAGATAACCATAGGAAGCTTACTTCAGCCAATGTAAATACAGAGCTGCAAACACAAGGGGTGTGGAAGTTCTTCTTTGATGGAGCCTATTCTAAAGATGGAACAGGTGCTGGTTTCCTTCTAATCACACGTGGAGGTAATATGTTCCATTTTTTATTTTAAATTGGAGCTCGAAGCAACAAATAATGTAGCAAAATATGAATCCTTGATCATTGATCTGCAAACAACAAAACAAATGGGAGTCCAGTCAATTTCTGTTTTTGGGGATTCAGAGCTGATTATAAAGCAAGTAAAGAACCACTGTCAGACAAAACACCCTAGGCTTAGGGAATAAAAAAGTGAAGTGTGGGATTTGGTTGAGAACTTCTTTGAAGCTTTCAACATTCAGTTCATTCTAAGAGATGGAAACAGATTATCAGACTCTTTGGCTGTGGCCGCTAGTACTTTTAGGCCTCCTATTAATCCAAAGTTAAGATATGAGGTTGAAATAAGGCATAGGCCTTATGTTCTTGATAATATAAAACACTGGTAGATTTTTGAGGATGATCAGAAAATTAAGTTCTTGACTATGATTGAACATTTTCAGGGCACAAAGATTGATCAAGGTGAAGATGAAGCAACAAGAGGTGTAGAAGTAAGTGGTTTGAAAAATTCCATAGTTAATCAGAAAATTATCGAATTGAAAGATAATACTCTGCCAAGGGGGCTTGTCCCTCTTGAAATACTTTTTAACTCCAATGATGTAGCTTTTAGTTTAGAGAAGATTCCACAGGATGAGAAAATTGAAGATCACAATATTGGAACCCAGAAGGAGCCCAATTTAGTTAAATTATTTAATGGAATTCCAATTAATTACAAGGAGATATATATTAAGCTTTTCAAGGCCTATATTGATGTTTTTGCTTGGTCATATGAGGATCTCAAAACATATGATGTAAGGATTATTCAGCACAAGATTCCCTTGAAAGAGGGGATTAAACCATTTAAGCAGAAACTTATACAGATAAACCCTTTGCTTTTACCATTGATTGAGAAAGAAGTCAAAATGCTGCTTGATGCTAAGATAATAATTCCACTTAGGTACTCTGTCTGGCTGGCCAATGTAGTGCCAGTGAGGAAGAAAAATGGAGAAATACAACTATGTGTGGACTTTAGAAATACCAATAGGGCTTCCTTAAAAGATAACTATCCGTTACCTAAAATGGATCAAGTGCTGCAGAAGATAACAAGATCATTCAGAATGTCCATGTTGGAAGGGTTATCTAGGTATAACCAGGTGGCTGTTGATAAAGAAGATCAGAAAAAGACTGCATTCATAACTCCTTGGGGAACCTTCATGTATGCTCAAATGCCATTTGGGTTGATGAATGCAAGTGCAACATTTCAGAGGGCTATGGACATTGCATTTGTAGGGGATAAGTTTATAGTGATATACTTGGATGACATCACTATTTTCTTTAAGTCTGATGAGGAGCATTTGGACCATCTTAAAAATAATTTTGAGAAATGTATAAAATTTGGGTTTTCCTTGAATCCTAAGAAGTCTATTTTTGCTATAGAAGAGGGAAAACTGCTGGGGCACATTGTTTTTAGAGATGGAGTGAAGATAGATCCAACAAGGGTGCAAGTTGTGTAGAAAATACCCTTGCCCAGGAGAAAGAGATTCAAAAATTTCTGGGAAAAATAAAATTTTAAAGGAGATTTGTGTCCAATTATGCTGAAATTGTAAAAGAAATTACCAATATGTTGAAGAAGGAAAATGAAGTGCATTGGACTAAGGAAGCTAGAGAGTCATTTTCCAACATTAAAGAAGAATTACAAGCAGCTCTAGTTTTAATTAGCCCTGATTATCAAAAGTCTTTTCAAATTTTTTCATTTGCATCACCTAATTCCTTAGCTGTTGTTTTGTTACAGAAAAATGATGAAGAAAAGGGGCATCCAATTGCTTTCTTTAGCAAGATTTTAGAGATGCTGAACTAAAGTACAATATTATTGAAAAACAAGTATGTGCTTTGGTAAAAGCCCTAAAGGCCTTCAGGACTTATGTGCTGCAGTCACAGATCATTGCCTATGTGCCAAATGCTATAGTAAAGAATGTCTTAGCCCAGAGTGATGTGGAAGGAAAAAGAGGGAAATGGATAGCCAAGATTCAAGAGTATGACATGTAAATAAAGCCCACAAAGCTAGTGAAAGGCAGGGATTGGCAAAGATGTTGATAGAGTCAATTTTTAAGGCATTGGGAATCAACTTGCTAACACCTGCAAATGAGGAGATAATTGAAGAAGGTGAAGAAAAATAAAATCTAGGTATGAAGATCAGATATAAGTTTTTATGTTCAGAATGGTACAAGCACATAGTCCATTATTTATGTTTTCTCTCTTGTCCTCAATCTCTGGATAGAACGAGATATAGAGCATTAACTATCAAAGCACAACCATATGTGATTGTTGAGGGTAGATTGTATTGGAAGGATCTTATGGGAATTTTATTTTTATGTTTAACATAGGATGAATCTATAGAGACCATTAAAGATTATCATGAGAATTTATGTGGTGGACATTATAGTTGGAAGGCTACTGTACATAAAATCCTGTAGGCAGGGTTTTATTGGACCACCCTATTTGGTGATACATATAAGTTTGTCAAAGGCTCTCGGAAGTGTCATCTTTTTGCTGAGAAGAAAAGGTTTTCTCCCTTGCCTTTGATCCCAATCTTCATAGAAGAACCATTTAGACAATGGGGACTAGATTTTTTTGGAGGACTTAACCCACCTTCAAGTGGACAACATAAGTGGGTTCTTATAGCTACTGATTATTTCACCAAGAGGGTAGAAGCTATACCTACTAAAAGGGAAAATGACCAGGTGGTGATGAAGTTCTTAGAGGAAAATATTTTCAGCAGATTTGGATGCCCTGTCAAAATCATAACAGACAATGCTCAAGTCTTTAGTTCAAGTAAGTTTGTTGCCTTTTGTCAGAAGTTGTAGAAATTTCCCACCTGTAGATCACCTGGTAACGTAATGTACTAAAGCAAAACACTTGATCTACTTCTACAAACAATTTAGCAGAAGCTTAATCAACCATGAGCAACATCAAGAATGAACACATATAACTGATAAGAAGGAACCAATCACACATAACACAGAAGAATTTACCTAGGGAAAGCACCTGCCTAAAACCCCATCTCTGTATTATCATACAAGTGGAAATATAGTTGGGATTACACAAAGCCTTAGCTTGGAAGCTATCCAGCTCTTAGTACAATCCCTGTGCTACTCATAGACAATCAAAGGCTTCTCACAAACCTTCTCCTCTACCCTCCAAGCCTCCTATTTCCTTGTGAAGTTTCCTTGGGGTCCAGTGCTGCCACTTATGTGAATTGGCCTCTTCACACACTCACTAACCTCTGATCTAACTACACAAACTTGAAGGAGATAAATCCTCACATGGATGAGCTTCCTTTATAGGAAAAATATTCATCCAACTGATAGTACACTATCCCTTCTATGATCTCAATTGGGTCTCTGTTTGAATTGCCATGCATCAGTTATCCATGAGAGAATACTCAGTTATCTGAAAATAACAGTTGTCACATGCATGCAAGCATCAACAAATTGTATCTCATTAATTTAACAACTTGTTAAATTAATCTAACTGAACTTGACTAAGTTAAACTAAGTCAACCGAGCCTCTCAATATATAACTCATCCTTAATTCCTCAATCAGTGGAGCAAATCAAGGACACATTCCCCAATGAGTGGAGAAATAATTGCATGTTCTCACAAAGACTTCAAGTTTGCTTTTCCTTAACTAATTAAGTCATGGAGAATTAATTAATTAATATTCAAACTACTGGTAAGACCAAATTCGAATTTTTACTTCCTATTTTAGACCAGGGACTGTCTAAAAATAGGAATCTAACTTGAACTACTAAAAATAGAACTTCTATTTTTAGCAGTTCCATTTTTCATTCCCTGTTGTTCAATCCAACATTTATGCCCAAACTACTATTTTTAGTAGTGCTATTTTTAGCACTTCTATTTTTAACAATTTCTTGTTGCCAATTTTTAACACTCCCTCTCAACAAGAAAGGCTTCCTCTCGAACCCGATTCTGTACCTCTGGAATGTTATGCATGCAACACATCTACCAAGTGTGGTTTCTCCAACAACTCTTAGAAAAAAAACTCCTGATTGACCACTCTGTGGGGCTAGAAACATACTCAGATGTTGGAGCTCTACCTGCTGCTGACAAGTGCTCCCTCTCTAATGTCTGTGCTACTGCAACATCTCCATGCATTTCGCACCATTGCACCCTTCTCTGTGCTACCCTGCATTGTGCAACACACTTGTGCCTCTCACATTGCTGCAGCTTGCATGCTCTGCGCTATCCTGGGATTCCCTACACTGTAGCTCTCTTTGCCGCTCCATCCGCATCTGTCTCTACCCAATTAATTAGTTCCTGCTACTCTACATCGGGGTTCCTGTAGTAAGGTCTCATCCAAAAGGTTGGGTACCTCAAGGATCCTACCCCTCCTCTGTGGGACGATCACTCCACATCACCCCACCTCCTACCTGGAGGTATGGCTGCATATGATCCATCTGCCCAACTGGCTCGAAGTTTTCCCCTACTAGAGGTCTCTGCATGAGTAGATGTCTCTACTCGATCTCCTGTCAACTTCCCCTATTGTGGCTTATCCACAACCTCCTGAAGCTGCTGCACCAATCGTGGATCCTCCACAATTGTCTGAGACTTCTTTTGGCGCTGCATGTTGAGAGGTAATTTACTCTCGCTTTCAACCACCAAGTATCTAACCTTTGCCTTGCTCCTCAAGGCTTTGTATGCATCTTGTACCTCAAGTGCATACAAGTTCTTAGCTAGCACACCAATCTATTTCCACTTTCCCGCCATCACAAAATTTTCTAGAAAAAGAGTTGATTTTAAATCAGCGACATCTCCCTCATCCGAACTCCGATTCAATTTTTTTTTTTGATTTTGGGTATTTTTCCAAAAGGAATCCAAATATTCTATTTATTTCTGAAAATTTTGTACAAAAATTTTCAAGTCTACTCTGCAAATCTCGGCCCAAAACTCAAAACTTTGAAATCTCGTCTCAGTATACTATTCTCTCCTTGATCACCTGTGCTCTGATACCATGTAGAAATTTCCAACCTATAGATCACCTGATAATGCAATGTACTAAAGCAAAACACTTGATCTACTTCTACAAATAATTTAGCAGAAGCTTAATCAACCATGAGCAACATCAAGCATGAAAACATATAACTGATAAGAAGGAATCAATCACACATAACACAGAAGAATTTACCTGGGGAAAGCACTTGCCTAAAACCCCATCTTTGTATTATCATACAAGTGGAAATATAGTCCGGATTACACAAAGCCTTAGCTTGGAAGCTATCCAGCTCTTAGTACAATCCCTCTGTTGCTCATAGACAGTAAAAGGCTTCTCACAAACCTTCTCCTCTGCCCTCCAAGCCTCCTATTTCCTTGTGAAGTTTCCTTGGGGTCTAGTGCTACCACCTGTGTGAATTGGCCTCTTCACACACTCACTAACCTCTGATCTAACTTCACAAACTTGAAGGAGATAAATCCTCATCATGGATGAGCTTCCTTTATAGGAGAAATATTCATCCAACTGATAGTACACTGTCCCTTCTCTGATCTCAACTGGGTCTCTGTCTGAACTGCCATGCATCATTTATCCATGAGAGAATACTCAGTTATTTGAAAATAACAGTTGCCACATGCATGCAATCATCAAGAAACTGTATCTCATTATGTTATGAAACCAACTCAAGAAAAGATAGATCAACGCCTTAGAATTCAGCCTCTTCGAGGGGGCAACCTCCTTTACATTACATAAATGAACAATTCTTGGATGATACAAA
>APFE030464023.1:133211-161394 GCA_000404065.3 Pinus taeda | reverse complement strand
TGGGGTCCTGGCTTATATCCTCTTCTTTTGATGTTTCTTGATCCTTTTCTTCCTTCTCTTCATATTCTATGTAAAATAATTTCTTCTCAGCACACTTATGACCTTTAGTGCATTTGCTATCACAATTGTAACAAAGCCCTTTTTCTCTTTTTTCTTCCAATTGTTGTGGTGCAACCCTTGTAGGTTATGGAAGGTTAGGAGAAACAACACTTCCATCTTTATAGTTGTGAAGGGTATGCTTCATAATTTTACTTTCTAGTATGTCACAAAGCCCTTTTACTCAATTGTTGTGGTGTTTCTCTAAAGAAGGTGTTGCTCTTTGTATCCTCATAATGTGCTATCATTTCCTCCATGAAAATTGACCATGTAACAAGTCGTTTACGAGAACAAAGCCCTTTATACCATAAAAATTGATCTTGTTATAAATATGAAGATGCAATACATACCTTTTGTAATAGTGGTACACCATGTAGATCAAAATATTGCTCCATCTGAAGTATCCAATTTACCGGATCCTTGCCATCAAACTTCCTCATCTTTCTTTTTCTTGATTTTAGGAGCTCGATCTTGAAACAACTGTAACTCTGTACTTTCGTATCTTTAAGTTCTGAAATTGCGACCTATGGTAGCCCTCTATGTCTTCTTTCCAATGCCACCAGTCTTAGCCCAATTGGATTCTCCAATGAAGAGTTATGCCAAATCTCCCACAGTGTCCTGATTATAGACATTTTCAGAAGAGCGAACTTGTATGAAGTGCCACGTGTCACTATTTTGACCTTTGCCTCTGAAAAATATATACAAGAAACTGCAGTCTGTCCTCTTTCTGTAACTTCTTATGAAATTTCAATATGATGCTCAGAGAGAAAGTTATGACGATTTTCCCTAGGTCTCTTGTTTTGAATGTAATTCAGGATTCTGCAAAAGGACCAACTTCCTCAGATCATATCTCCGAAAATATAGTGCAAAAATATCTGAAATTCGGACCGGAGCTTCAGCACGATGTCTTCTCAAATGGGTTTTTTTTTCGACTTCTGAAACATTGCAGAAAAAAATTTATAGCGAAAATGCTAAGATGACCTGTTTGGAGTAGCGAAACCCTAGAATCCAAAGCTCTGATACCAAATGTTATGAAACCAACTCAAGAAAAGATAGAAAAGATAGATCAACGCCTTAGAATTCAGCCTCTTCGAGGGGGCAAACTCCTTTACAATTACATAAATGATACATTCTTGGATGAATACAAATGAAAGACCTCCCTTTTCTATATATAGTAGTCTAAGGGGTCATAACATAATCAGAGCCGACATAACAATAATAATGTAAGGCACAATAATAACAATAGTGGGCTTCTATGAGGCACAAATAGCAACCAATATGGGCACTGCATGGGTACATCAATATAATAATGGGTTGGTACTAATAACAATAAGGGGTTACAACTAGTAGTATAGGGGCCTAACACATTAAATTTTAACAAACTTGTTAAATTAATCTAGACTGAATTTGACTAAAGTTAAAACTAATTCAACTGATCGCTCTCATATAGAAACTCATCCTTAATTCCTCAATCAGTGGAGCAAAATCAGGGAACATTCCCAATCCAGTGGAAATAATTGCATGTTCTCACAAAGATTCAAGTTTTGCCTTTTCCTTAACTTATTAACTCATGGAGAATTAATTAATTAATATTCAAACTGTTGGTAAGACCAAATTTGAATTTTACTTCCTATTTTAGACCAGGGACTGTCTAAAAATAGGAATCCAACTTGAATTGCTAAAAATAGAACTTCTATTTTTAGCACTTCCATTTTTCATTCCCCGTTGCCCAATCTAGCACTGATGCCCAAACTGCTATTTTGAGCACTTCTATTTTTAGCAATTTCTTGTTGCCAATTTTTAATAGAAGGATAATGTTATTTTATCTCATTCAACAAATTATCATCCACAGGGAAATGGATTCACTGAATCCACTAACAAAACATTGATGAAGATCTTAAAGAAAACCATTGCAGAGAATCAGAAATATTGGGATTCAAAGTTAAAGTTTGCTATATGGGCTGTTCGAGTGACTACAAGAAGGTCTACAAGCAAATCACCTTTTGAGTTAGTGTATGGAACTCAAGCTCTATTCCCAAGTTATCTTGTGAGGCCTATAATTGCAATGATTCAGGAGGCAAAAGAGGAACCCAGTGCTCTGATAACAAGGATGCATAAGGTAGTGGAATTAAGTGAAAGCAAGGGTAAGGTAAGAGACAACTTGATTATGTATCAATCAAAGATGAAGGGTATTTTTGACAGAAAAGCCAGAGAGATTGATTTTAAAGTTGGAGACCTGGTATTAAGGTGGGATACTAGAAGAGAAGATAAGGTAAACAAGGGTAGTTCGATCGTCTTTGGTATGGCCCATTCAGGATCATTGAAGCAAGGGAAAATAATACATTCTTCCTGGAGAATCTTGATGGTGAATCTTTACATCTGCCTATCAATGGGTAGTACCTCAAACATTACTTCCAGTTCTAAAACACAAGCATCCTGTCATTGTATATACCAGAGTGAATTCATTGTACAAATTCCATAGAATTTAAATTGGCTAAGAAATACATGACTCCATGCCCGAGGTGAAGGCACTGATCTACGGTTATTAGTGGCTTTTGAGCCAGATGTTGTAGCATCCATCGTTATTTTAATTTTATTTTTAGTTTTATCGAAAAAATAAAAAAAATCAAATATTATGTTATAACGAAAATAAAGGAGAATGCAGAAATTTGAAAGAAATGATTTGTTTTATGACTATTGACGGCTTTTGAACGTGAGGAACTCGGGAGAAGATCTGAGCCGTCTGATCGATAGGCAACAGATCTGATAGTAGTCGCGTGATAACAAGAATGAAGTTTAATTCAAAATTGGGCACGAGAAGTTATAAAATCTAGTTAAAACCTCAGTTGATCAGGGCTGTCCGCTTGAAAAATAAAGATCTAACGGTAATCTCGCAGTTAACAAGGACGGTGTTTAATTCGAAAAATAGATGCAATGGTTTATATAATGTGGTTTAATCCATTTAAGTCTAGATAAATCACAACCGCTCATCAAGAAGTGACGAGATCCGACGGATATCATGTCGGAAAAATGCACAAAATTTATTATAAATTTCGGACCCGAGAAATCTTTAAATTACAGTTTTGTTTACATATCGGGTCCATGGGGAAGGAAAAGGTCTGTGGGAAAGGCAGACATGATAAGTTTATGAACCAGAGTCTAAATTATTTTTAGTTCCGTGGTAAGCCATATTCCGCGTAAATCAACCAATTCCACTGTTTTAGCAGAATAACTAGAATTAGAGGCAGATGACCAAAAATCCAAAGGAACGGTGATTGGTCAGGTTTCTTTGTGTTTCCACCAATCAGAGCACTCCCTATATATATGTGGGCCATAAGGGTTTCTTTATCTTTTAGCCAATCAGAACATTTCCGATACATACGTGTGCCCAAGTCCACACACAGAGTTTTGTAAAGATGCAGTTTGTTGTGTTAAAACAATTTAATTATTATCAGAACATCTACAAAGAAAATTCATCAGTAATCAAGTCACAAATTCGAACATCGAGAAACCATCATCAGTTTTCTAATTTCTGTTACTTCTTGTTATTTTGTTTTCTTGAGAATGAGGTGTCTTTTAGCCTCCAATGTAGTATTTTGTAATGACTTTTACTTTAGATAGTTAGGAGATAGTTAAACGGTTTTATAGTTTTGGTGATTATCAACTATCACATGATGTATAAAAAGAGACAACTTTATAGAAAAAGGGTTTGAATTTTGAATAACCTGGAGACTAGGCCATTGTATTCTTGATAAAAATGTTGATTAATGAAAGAATCATAAGTTTTCCACACATTGTTAGGTATGATTTTGTAACTTTTTTGTTATGTGTCATCATATGTATTCTTTCCTTTAAGTATGGTAATGAAGCTGCAGGTCTTTGTTTGCTTATGTGAATGAAGTTAAATTTCCTTAAAATAGCGCTCCTATACTTGAAGTTCCTGGTTCTGCAATTCATCTAAGTTACAGATAGTAGTTTCTGTGTAAAACAACATATTGTCTTTAACTCCCCTAAGTGTCATAGATAATAGTTTCTATGTAAAACAACATATTGTCTCTGACTTCTCCGAGCATTCTTCATTCAACATTTATATTCAACAATCAAATGAAATTTTGAGACTTTCATATCACCTAAGTATTGAGGGTTTAAAACCAGGTCTTTCTGGTCCTTCATTTGAGAATACAACATACAACTAAGTGACATAAACAATAAACATTAATGTATTAAGCACAATTTCTACACAGCCAAGAAATTGGTTTCTTAAGGGACAACAACACCTATGAAGGCCTTGGAGATATAAAAGGAGCAGATAACTGATTCTACCCCACAAAGATATCGTGACGAAGAAGCCATCCAACAAAATAAAAAGTAATGTTGAAGCAATATCAGGATAAAGTCATGATGGGCTACTAGGTCAAAGCATGTAATCTATAAAGTGCATTGAAGCATCCTTGAGAAGAATATTCCGAAGCATGGACAAGATGAAAAAGGAGTAGCTAAGATGACGAGAAAACATGATAGTCACTTTGCACGAAGCAATGTCATGACAAAACAAGAAGGAAAGTGATCGATGGATGGTGCCCTGCCTGGAAGAAGTTCGAACAAAGACTTCACGACATCAAGAAAGAAAGGAGATCAAGTAGCTGAAGGACCCACAAAGAAGAAGCTGCTGATGAAGGAAAGACTCCCTAGTTAAGAGGGAGCTCTGGCAGGTCCTTGATCAAGAGGGAGTTTTGAATCACCCTTGATTACAAAGGAGAGACAATTGTGTTTTCCATTTCATGGGTCATGTATTAGACTAGGAAAAATAGTCGTAAGTCTAGATGAAGGCCATAAATGGAAATGTAGACACAAGTTAGACACAACATTCTTGTCTTCATTTGGGAAGAAGGAATGAGAGGATTAGGTAATCATCTGGCATTCGATACTCTTTAAGGATGTGTAGGGCATCAAAGATAAGAGTAGGCAAGAGGACTGATATTCTTTGAGGGTTGGGAACCCACGATAAGAATAGTCCTAGAAGTTCATACTTGGAGAACACCTGGGTGGGTATGTACCTTGAGAGACAATGATGAAGGTGTCTATAAATCATTGGTCTCGCTAGCATTGTAACTCATGGTCTTTTAAAAATATGGAGCTATTAGTCAAGGCCTTTCACTATGACAATGTTGTTGACAATAATACTGAGAGGGGGGGTGAATCAGTATTATCTAATTCTTTTACCAAATCTTTCTTATTTATACTTTGAATTATTTTTGCATACCAATACCATAAATAATGAGCATGAACAAGAAAATCAGACAGTCACATCAAAGAACACCAGATATAAGGTGGAAACCCAATGTGGGTGAAAACCACCTGCTGCAATATGTCTCTATCTTCTTTCAAATTAGAAACTCCTTTTACAATGGTCTTGTACTGGTGCAGTCCTTTACCAGTACGCAGGCTGCAACCTGCTGAGAGCTACAACTCTCTCTCGTTTTCAGTCTCTCCTGAAAGGGAGCTACAACCCCCTACTTCTTTTCAAGGACCACTTTTCATAAATTTTCAAACTGGATCCATATACATCAAATGATCATCAAGTTCATGTAAATTATACAGACAACTGTAATAACCAGATCAACAATAACAGAGCAGAACCCAGAACACCTTTCCAACAGAAAAATTCAACCAACAGAAGATCTTGACACAGATACGCGGTTTTTCTTTTACTGGCCTGCGTTGCTACGCAGTTCACCTTCTGCTTCTCTGCGTATACCCGCAGATCTCCTTCTTCTGGACTGCGTGGCCACGCTCTGCTCCTTTTACTGAACTGCGTACCGTACGCACCCAAAAACAGTATCGCGCCGCGTACTTCTCAGAAAGTACGCACTCAGAAGAATAATCGCGCCGCGTGCTGCTACAGAAAGCACGCACCTGAACCACTGTTGCCCTGTGTACCTACGCACTGAGCCTTCGCCGCTTCTGCGTACCCACGCACAGGACCTTTGGCGCCTCTGCGTACCCCCGCACTGAACTTTCGGCGCCTCTGCGTACCCACGCACTGGACCTTCGGCGCTTCTGCGTACCTTGGACTAGGGCTGAAATAACCTCAGATGCTCAGATCTGAACTTGTGCTCAAGAGATCACCCTTCGCCAATTCGCTTCTGACTTCTCCTTTATAAATCAATCTTTTAAGAACCGAGAACCCAATAGATCAGATCTTAAGATTTTCAAAGACACAAAAAAGATACTCAAGCCAAATGATCTCCTTTGCTTTATATAGGCTAGCTCTTCCTCAAATCAAGGATCATGGGGCTCAATAATAATAATAAAATAATCAATACCGCGGGCCAAAACCATGATAACCCAATACTGTTGGCTAAATACCACTGAGAAACCCCACGTGTGGGCGCTTAGCTGCCTTGGAATGTGTGCACTGGGGTATGCACGCCATGAATGGGTGACCCGCGTATTTGGACGCGATCCCTGCACGGCATACCTGCGGGTACGCACCTCCTGAACTGTTCTCCTGCGTACTTCTTTATTTTCATCAAAATGAGAGCCATGCCATGGGTGTTTTCCATCAAGTACAACATCTAAAATCATACCAGAACCACAATGCCAACAAATGCCGATGAATATGACACTATAATATATGAATTGCTAATTTGGTTTCTCTTATGTGAATTCTTTAAGATTGATAATAACCAAATGCCTTGTAATGTTGTATGAATACCTCCCTAGTTAAGAGGGAGTGTTGAAGGAAGTGTAACTAAGTTAGTTCTTCATAAATGCACTTTTGCTATTTGTACTTATTCAAGAAAAGAAATATTATTTTATAATATATGAAAACGAGTTTCTTTCTCATTGAAGTAGGTCTAGCACATGTCAAAGTTTTATAGGTGAGTCAAATATTCAAGATAAAATATTGAAGGCCTTAAGGGAATGCTACACTATGTATAAATATATATTAAAGTCAAAGGGAAAACTCCAAGAAAAGTAAAGTCTAATCCTATGTAATGCCGCCTTTAAGAAATCTCCTTCAAGCATGCTACACCACCATGGAAAATGTGTGAAGTCAGCTCAAAAAATAAACCACAAAACGTCCCTCCAAATCAGCCTACAAATAACCCTCCAATTCGGCCTACTAGTAGCTAGTCAAGTCGGCCTACAAGTCAGATTAAGTGGAGGGACAATCCTCTATTTATATAGGTTGTCCACTCCAAACATAACGTACAACTTGGGCTCTGAAATTTGCAAGAAAAGAGAAGGAAAGAAGATAAAAGGGAGTCGAGATAAAAGGTCTGTTAGGATAACGAAGAAATAAGGGAGGATGACGAAGGTGCATGACTATTTTCTAGGGTAGAAAATAGTCACACATGTGAAGGAAGAGAGGGTCTTTCTGCTGTTATAGCATCCCTCTACCACAGTCCTATAAATTTCATCATTTGGGCCAAGTGCATACATCTAGAGTGCCCCTCACTCAAGTGAAGAAGTAAGGAAGAGGAACGAAAGAAATAGGGCTATCCTAAAGCCCATTACAGTCACACATGCGAGGAAATAGGAGGCTGCCTCTGCTATCATAACATCCCTCCCTTGACAGTCATGTAAAGGTTCTTTGGTTTGAGAGTGAAGGGACCATCATAAGGGAAAGACACCTTCTCTAGAGCAAGTACAACAAAGTTACTAATAAGTTGAAAGAAGAATGAAGTGCCAGAGGAAGAAGGATGAAGTGCCGGAAAACAAAGTGCCGAGAGAAGTGTCAGAGTATATTGTGCATAAATGAGTGAAGACTTGAATTGTTCTTGGAGGATCTATTTGTTAGGGCTCTAGAGTTTGGCATTGATCAATATAATCTTCAATAAGAGAAATACACCAAAGGGTTTTCCTCTCAAGAGTAGAGAGGTTTTTTCCCTGACAGAGAGCCAACATCTTGTGTTCTTGTTTTTATGTTTTGGTAGCAGTTTGATGAAGTACACACATATGCACTAATAAGAAGAAGAAAAAGAAAAAGATAACAAGAAAAGTAAAAAGACTCCACAAATTGTTATCAAGTAATGAAGAATCACACTACACTACTTTTCCCTAGATTCTTCAACACTCCACCCTCTGGAAAACATGTAATTGAGAGGCCATTATTCCTCACATGAGAGAAATTTATTCATGCCATCTTTCCAACCGGAAATTTATTTTGTTGTTGCATACACATATTCCTCCCTGCCTTTGAGATCCCTTCTCTTGATATCTCATCCCCAAGTTATCCTCCCTGTTTTCCCAACTAGCCCAGACTTCTGAACCCCCTATTCCTCTTCCTACCAGACTATTTGAATCTTGTTTTTCTACGTCCCTTGCACAATTCTTCAAACACTTTCTTATCTCTGCCAAAATATTTTCAGCCTATCAAAATGGTGCCACCCGACTATATGTCCCCAAGGTTTGTTTGTTGATGGTCAGTTTGTTGTAGTGGGTAGCCAACACATCTTATGTGCTGGTAGTTTTCCCATTTTATCCATTTAATTCTCGTCCCTGATTCCTTGCATGTTTCTACAAAGAAGCACCATTTTTGTCCTTTGTGTCGAGATAATAAGATAATACAAATTGTCCCTTTTTTGCACAATTGCTAGTCACCATGAACCAGTTCATTCCTCCCTCTTGTAACCTTAAACCTTAAAATATCCCATGAAAGTAACCCCCTTAGCTCTAGAATCCATTTCCCTTGACACAACCCATTTTTTTAATAAAAAATTTACATTGTATACATTGGTGGAAAATTACTGGGGCTGTCACAATTTCATTTGGGGTTAAGGGTTTTTTGGTGAATTTTCTAAGCAGAATATGAGATATTTTTGGAGCAAATACAGTGTCCAGAATTGGACCTTCTTGAGGTATCTAATTTAGTTCTTGTTGAATATTAGAACTCGGTCTCTGTGATATAACTCACTCTTATAAAAGACAGAACTTCATCCATGTGGAAAATCTAGAAAGCTACACCCTTGTGACAATTTTGAACTTGTAAAAAGGCCAGACCTTGCCCTTGTTGTGGAATATAATTTTTCCTCAAATTTGGTATAGAATAAAGAACATAACTCTGTCATTTAAATGATTATCCTAGAAGAAAAACCTGTAGAAGCAATCTTGAAAATATCTGAGGTGTTTTGTGCAGTCTCGTAGTCACCTTTTGGTGCAGACTTGGAGATGGTTCGGAAGCATTTGTTTTGGGAAGTATTTTGGAGTATTCCTAAATTTTTTCTTAGGATTAGTTTTTTAAGTGTTCTTAGAGACCTTTTCGTGCAACCTAAGAAGTTTTCCTTGAAGCATACTTTGAGCTAATACTTGAAGCACTTTATGAAGTGTTTATAACAGACTTGAAGACACCTTTCAAGGCAGACTTGGAGAATCATTTGAGCATACCTTAGAGAAGTTTATTTGAATAATTATTGGAGCAGCATGAGAAGCACTTTTCGATCAATTTGTGGAGATTTTATTGAAACAGTTTTGAATTCATTTGAATAATACTTTGAAGTAGAGTTTTGGAAAAAGTTAAAGGTTGGAGCTTTGTTCAAGGTTATAGCCTTGAGAGAAACCCAGATGGTTCCTAGGTTAACTTGAGAGGATTGGAATCCTCATAACTATGTTGGTTCCTGGATTACCCTGAGAGGATTGGTGTCTTTATTACGACTAGGTTGGTGTTTGGATTTTCATTTGAGTGTTGGAGTCCTCATTTAAGGTTGGAGCCTTGAAAAATCTAAAGATTTTGTTGTACCAGAGGATTGGAGGACTCATTATTATTTTCATTAGTAAATTGTTTTTTTTAATACTTCTTGTGTTCTGGTTTAACTATGGAAAAATATTTACTGGCATGATTCAACAATTGAAAGAAATATTGATTCACCTCCCCTCCCAGTATTTCCAACAATTTGTATCAGAACTAGTTCCTTCAAGCACAATATAACAACTAGAAGGAAGATCCTGGAAACAAAAATGGAAAAGTCAAGAAGGAAAGGCTCCAAACCTTTTGAGGATATCTCCTCCTCAGTCATGAAATCAAAAGTAAATCGGGGTTTAAAACCTCCATTGTTCAATGGAACAAATTATGTGTCATGGAGCAACATAATGGAGTACTATTTGATGGTTCTAGGATATGAGGTATGTGAATTAGTGGTTATCAGATGCACAACGATAGAGGAATCAAAATAATACGATACAAAAGAAATGAACAAAATCTTAAGTAGTCTATCAGATTATGTAAAATGAAATATGGTTCAATGTTCTTCAGTGAAAAGTCTTTGGGAAAATATGTAAAATCTTTATGTATAGGAAGCTACGTTTGTGACATGTAAGCTAGAACCATAGTATGAAAATGATAGAGAGTAAAATGCGATAGATAAAGGCACCAAGATCATAAAGGAATATGAATATGAGGAAAAATCTGAAGTAGAAATTGAAGTAGACCTTAAATCATAACTTGTGGATGCTCTAGAAGAAATAAATAGACTGAGAAAAGAAAATCAAGAACTTAAGAAGTAGGTAGAAGATGTTGAAGAAAATAATCGTGACCTTGATGAAATGAAGGAAGAAGTTGTCCTCCTAGGGTACCAAATAGAAGAAATATCTAAGGATCTCAACAAGCTTGAAGTAAAATTGCATCAACAAGAGAGGAGGCATGATGAAGAAGTCATATCCCTGAGAACTCAGCTAGAAGAAGCAAAGAAAATGGAAGAAGTTATAAAGATATAGTTGATGAAGAAAAATAATATTGTGAGAAGCTTGAAGAATAATTTGTCCATTAAAAAATGAAGTTGAAAAGATATGCAAAAGTTCGAATAGTTCTCAATCATTGGATGACATTCTCAGTCATCAAAGATCACCATTTTATCAAAGGAGAATTGGCTATACAAGTGAATCTCCAAAGTTTAAAGTAGAAGAAAGACCTAAAAAGTATATCCTTCAAAAATATAGTCACAATAAAAGAGAGAAAATGAATCAAGATGAATTTAAAAGAACCACTCCACCAATACGCTATGAAGATACTCTCAAGGCTAGTAGCAGTGAGGATCAACACAAGTTTAAGCTTCCTCCATGGTAGAACAACTTCAGGAGATTGTCAAATGAATACTACTTATCCATGTACATAAAATATTCTCTAGTTATTGTTCTTATTGCACTAATTTTGGTCATAAAGCTAGAGTTTGTAGAGCATGCTACAAGAATGATTGCAAAGGTTACTATCAAAACCCTAGAAGGAAGTTTGCAAGCAGACAAGATAAAATCCATAATGGCTTTGGAAATATAAAGTATAGCTCAATTGCTCCATTATCCAAGATAGAATGCTATCAATGTCACAATTTTGGACATATAGCATGAGATTTTAGAAGAAAAATGAAGTGGGCTCCTAAGAAAATCAAAGATACATCATCTTCAATTAATTTGAGTTTTAATTATTCGGAAAACCTAGATACCTAGGGCATGTTATCTTGAAATTTCCTTCCTTTAGAAAACACCTTCCATCAATTTGCATTTAGAGAGGTAAATGAAAATCGTTTTATTTATTAGAAACATGGCGTGTGTATGTTTGTGAAGAGTGATCTTCGGGACAAATAGAAATGCCTAAGAAAACCAAACATTATCATTGAATAACGAACCTGCGTACCATCCTAAGGAATACCTGTTACCATCTGTTGGGCCCCTTATCATGCATAAAATATAATACAGAAGTAAAAATTATAAATATTTATCTATTACGAAATGAATAGATAATAATGATGACATGAAAGGTTCAAGGCACAATACTATTCATTCTTGATGTAGTTGTAAGGGGCTTAAACCACAAGCAATGGAGGTCATTTAAATTACAATTGCAATGGGTGTTGCAGTAAAGGAGCTATGCGATAGGGTAAGAGTTGAAAAATTTACATTAACACAAAAATAGTTCACCAACTTTGAAACATGGCATAGGTTGGCTCCAATAAGTCGGCCCCTTCCGAAATTGACGTGACGGTTCGGGTTATGTGATTTACCTGTATAAATAAGAAGACATTTCAAGTCATTTGAGGAGAAACTCGATCAAGTAACAGAGGTAGGATTTGGGCCTGAGAGTGAAAATTTGAAGGGTTCATATCTCATGAACCTGAGAGCATATTAAAGAAGCAAAATTGTTGTTCTTGGTTTTGTTCTGGCTTAAGGGTTTTTTGGTGAATTTTCTGAGCAGGTTCTGAGATATTTTTGAAGAAAATATGGTCTGCAAGATTGGTCCTTCTTGAGATACATAATTTAGTTCTTTTTGAAGAATAGAACTCATCCTGCTTATGATGTAAATTGCTCTTGTGAAAGATAAAAGTTTGACCCTGTGGAGAATTTAGAAATTTGACCCCCTCTATAATGACAATTTTGAACCTTTAAACATTAGAGAAATTTTGAGGTAAAAAATGGGCCTAAAAACAAAAATGTACAACCAAAATAAACTTTATAAGAACCAATATAATTCAAGATGATGATGTCAACCATAGTTGATTATCCACCATTTTTGGAGTTAAAAAGTAAAAAGATTAAAAGATAAAAAATAAAAAACTATTTCTTCAACTTGTATTTTCAACTTATCTCCTTATGGCTTTACTCAAATTTTGAGTGGAAGTACTCTTTGGATGTGGAATTTAACTTTCCATCCAAGGAGTACCCATGTTTCATACTTTCAATGGAACCTGCTCCACAAAAAAATGAGAAATACATGAAAAACGTGATTGCAATCACATTTTTTCATTTATTTCTCATTTTTTGTGTAGCAAGGTCCATCATAAGTATGAAAAATAGGTACTCCTTGGATATTGAATTAAATTTTGCATCCAATGAGTGCTCCTTCTCAAAATTTGAATAAAACCAAAGGGAGATAAATTTAAAATATGAGTTGAAAAAGTAATTTTTTTTCTTTTTTTTTTCCCTCTAAAATTTGATGATGTAATATGACATTATTTTATTATTTCCACTATTATTTTATAATATTCCTTAATGGGTCCATTTTAGACCTCAAAATTTCTCTAATGAGGTTAGACCTTTCCCTTGTTGTGGAACAAAACTTTGCCTTAGATTTAGTCTAGAATAAAGAGCAAAACTCTATTATATAAATTGTCATCCTAGAAGACAATTTTTTAGAAGCAATTTTGAAAATATTTGAAGTGGTTTGAGTGGTATTGTAGTCACCTTTTGGTGTAGACTTGGATCTGTTCTGGAAGCATTTTTTTTTGGCAGTCATTTGGAGGAATCCTAAAGTTTTTCTTAGGTTCAATTTTTGAACTCTTCTTGGAGAACTTTTGGATTAGCCTGCAAATATTTCTTTGAAGAATACTTTGAACTAATACTTTCAGTAGTTTATGAAGTGTTTATAGAAGACTTGAAGACACTTGTCAAGGCATACTTAGAACATCATTTGAACATACCTTAGATTGGTTTATTTGAAAACTTTTTGGAGCCGCATGTGAAGCACTTTTGGAGCAGTTTGTGGAGATTTTATTGCAACATGTTTGAAGTAATTTGAATAATGTTTTGAGGGAGTGTTTTTGGAAACAGTTGAAGGTTGGAGTTTTGTTGAAGGTTGGAGCCTTGAGAGAAACTAGGTTGGTTCCTTGATTAACCTGATAGGATTGGTGTCCTCATAACTAGTTTGGTGCTTGGATTACCCTTAGATGATTGGTGTCCTCACTGAGACTAGGTTGGTGCCTAGATTTGTATTTGAGGATTGAAGTCCTCATTCAAGGTTGGAGCCTTGAAAAATATGAATATTTTGTTGTACCAAAGGATTGGAGTCCTAATTATTATTTACATCAAGAAAATTATTTTTTGTTCTACTTGTTTTGTTCTGGTTTAACTGTGGAAAAAAATTAACTGACATAATTTAACAATTGAAACAAATATTGATTCATCCCCTAGTCTTTCCAACAAAAGAAATATCATCAAAATCAGTTCCCTCTACCTTGAAATAACCTTTTTCTACTAACTGAGCTTTGTATTTATCCACTTTTCTTTATGCATTCAAATTATTCTTAAACACCCATTTGCTTCCAATGAGATTTCTTCTAGTTGGAAATCGCAAGCCTCATTCTTATCCATGGCTTCTATTTCTTTAACCATGGTGCTTTTCCATAGTTTGCAATCCTCTCAATCTACTGCCTCCTTAACAATTATAGGATCATCATCAGTAATAAAAAAAGAAATAAAATTGGGTGTAATACACCTTTCTAGTTGCCTTGTTTTTTGAACCAATCTCCTCAATAGAGTATGTGGTTCTTCCTATTTTGATTCTTCTTCTTCCATAGAGTTTGATTCATCATCCTTCAATTCACTCTATTTTCCCTGGATTTTTTTCCCTTAGTAGGAATTCTTATTTAACAACATCTTTGATTTATCTAAATACCACATCTCTTCTATACATAACCTTCTTAGTATTTGGGCTACAAATTTAATAACATTAAAACAATATTTATAGCCAACAAAATACAATTTTCAACTTTATTTCCTGGCTTACTCATATTTCCCTTTAGAATGTGTACATAAGCATCACAACCAAATACCTTGGGATGTTTAAGATATGGTTACTTACCAATCTGTATCTTGTGTGGATTCTTGTCATCCAATTCTAATGAGGGTGATTTATTTGCCAATGAACATGCAATATTCACTATCTCTCCACAAAATTCTTGTCATAACCCAACACCACCGAGCATGTTCCTTGTTTTTTCCATCACTATCATGTTCATCTTTCTACAACTCCATTCTATTGAGGTGTGTATATAGTAGTATTTTGTCTTGCTATACCGCACTTTTCATAGAATTTTTCAAATTGATTTCCATAGAATTCTTCATCATTATCTGTCCTCCACACCTTAATTTTCTTCTCTCTCTGATGCTGCACAAGAGGCTTAAACTCTTTAAATTTGTCAAGGACTTCAAATTTATTTCTAGCGAAATAATTCAATGTGTTCCTTGAGAAGTCATTTATAAATGAAACATAGTACATGAATTTACTCATTAATGTAATAAACATAGGTCCAAATACATCAATGTGCACCAACTGTAATATTCCCTTCACCCTTATAGCACTAGAGGAAAATCTTGCCCAATTTTAATTTCCATATAAACAACATTCACATAAATCAAAACCCATAGAGAAATTATTAATACTTCTTATCATAGCTTTACTATGTAGAACTCAAAGACCTTTCTCTCTTAAATGTTCCGTTCTATGATGCCATGGTATAGTTTTCTCTAGAGACTGTAGGGGTTTTTCCAATATAGGAAGTATCCAATTTAACAAAAAATAGTGCCTTGTATCCAAGTAGGGAGGCACTTTTCTATGAAGAAGATCAACAAAAATAAACAAAATAACTCTATATAGAGAGTGCATGTCTGTTATATATACATCTGATAATTTAAAAACATGAATGAATATTTACAAATGGTAGGAAAATTAAAAACCAGGCTCCAGGTGAGCCTTTTAGTCTGTGATGTTCATAAACGGTCGATGGTAAAACTGGTAATGAGTGCCATCCCTCTATTCCCGTATCAGCCAAGTGTTGAAAGGCTTGACCACAACTTCTTTGGATAGTAGATCGACAACTGTGTTTCGTTCCCTGTAAATATGACGACATACAAATGAGTCAAAATGTGTAGTAAGTCGGTGTGCCTCATCCAAGATATGTCTTAGCGAATATGAATAACAATTTGATGTTTTGTTTATCTAATTACAGACAATTTTTGAGTCACCAAACAATTTTAGATTTCTACAGTGTTTTTCCAATGCGAATTGTATGAGGTATTTTGCTGTGATTAGCTCAGCAAAATTGTTTGTGCCTCTCCCCAATCCCATTTGTATATGAAAGTTGTGGGATTCAGATAAGTACATAATCACACCTCCCCCACATCGAGTTTCCTGTGCTGAACCATCAAAAAATCCCATGGATGTGAGTGATTTATGGCTTCGGGGACAATGGTTTTGGGCTGAGGGGTTTCCTCATCATCAGGGATGATGTTGTAGTTAGTCAGGATACGAGCTGAGATGGAGGGCTAGTGGGGAGAAATATTCTGAAAAATGAGTCTATTGCGAGCTATCCAAATTTCCCAACAAATAAGGACAGGTAGATTCCTAGCCTTTGACGGGTCTGCATTGGTCCACCATGAAGACCAGGCATCCTTCATTGTCAATCCCTGCCATTTTCTCTGGGAGGAAAAGGTTAATCGAGCTCCAGAGATCCTTTGCAGCTTGGCAATTGAGAAAAAAGTGGTCTACATCTTCGTTGTTGTTCTTACACAGGAAACACCAAAATGGTTCGTGTTGATCACGTTTAAGGAGGTTATCGCCAGTGGGGATCTTATTCTTGACAATTGTCCACATGTGAAGTCAGGTCCTGGGAGGTGCTTTGAGCTTCCACAAGTGCTTCCACCAGAGCTTGATATCTTGAGGTCGATGAGTCTTGGCTAGAAATAGATAACCCTCCTTGGGGGAGTATATACCGGATTTTGCAAGTGCCTATATTATCTCGTCCTCCCCTTCAATATTTCTAATGTGGGATTTGGTTAAGGCCACAATGTAATCAACCCACTGCTACTCCCATTGTTGTGGAATGTGCAGGATGCAGGCGGATTTCGAAGCTTGTTGAAACAAAGTGGTATGATTAGGGTCTGCAATATGGCAGATATTGGTGGTTCCTGTAATGCTGAGATGGTTTCTAAGCTCTATAGGCAGCCTGTGGGCGTTCTCACAACCAATCCAGGGATCTTCCCCTATACGTACAGATGTGCCAGATTATATTCTCCAAGTAAGGCCTGCTCAGATGATGGCCATTGATTTCAGCATTGCCTTCCATATGGCTGATATCCCTGTATTACTTTGATGCGACTGTCTTAGCCAATCCATTAGATTTATAGGTGCAATATATTTTGAGACGGCCACCATACTCCACAAGCTATTCTAGGTGATTAATTGCCAACCAAGTTTTGCTGCCAGCACTGAGGAGAAGTCCTCCAGCTTCTTTATGCCCCATCCTCCCCATTTCTTTGTAGGCCAAGTGCCTCCCATTTGACCCAGGAAAAATTTCTCCTTGACCGTTTACCCTTCCAAAGAAACCTACAACATAGGTTTTGTATTCTAGAGAAGATACCCCTGGGAATCCATGCTAGGACATCTAGTATACCAAAGTGGCCTCTAGAACTACTTTTATTAGGACTAATCTGCCTGCACTAGATAGGTACTTGTGGTACCAGATGATGAGCCTCCTTTCCAATTTGGAGATAAGCCATGTCCAATCTGTTATTTTATAACCCAAGGGTTTTTAGCTTGTATCCCATATATCTAAGACCATCCTCCATTCGCAGCAGGGTAAAGGGGAATCTTTTGTGAGCAAATTGTATCTCATGAAGAGAGAATCCAAGTGTTGTCATGGTGGACTTATTATAATTGACTACCATGCCAGTGGAACTTTGAAATAAAGAGAAGGTATTCTTCATAATAGTCAGGTCCCCTATGCCTCCATTGAGGAATATCAGCACATCATCCACAAATAATAAGTGAGTTAGGATGCATCTATCGGTGATTTTAATTCCTTGGAGCCTTCCTCTGTTATGTTATTCTTTGATGAGTCTGCTAATCCCTTCCATGATGAGAAGGAAAAGTAGGGGATACAGAGGGAATCCCTGTCTGAGTCCTCTTTCTGAGTGAAAGAAAGGCAATGCCACCTCATTTACAAGAAAACTGAATGATATATTAGTTATAGAACACATGATCCATTTAATAAACTCATATGGGAAGCCAAGGTGAGTTAGGAGAATTCTTATATACAACCAACTTTCTCTGTCAAAAGATTTTGAAAGATCTACCTTTAATATCATACATTTCATTTTCTTTGTTTGTAGAGAGTGTAGTACCTCTTGTGAAGTTCCAACCACCTCATGTATTTGTCGATATTGCAAGAAAGCAAATTTCTTTGGAGAGATATGGGTGGATAGAATGGTGCGGAGGTGATTATTTATGATCTTGGAAATGATTTTATAAATACAATTGCACAGGGATATGGGCCGGAAATCATCATAAGAGGCCAGATTATTAGATTTGCGAATGAGGGCTATGAAAGTGGTATTGAAATCTTCATACATCTTGCCATTAATCCTGCAATTTTCAACGACTTTGAGGAGATCTTCTCCAAGAGTCTAAAAAAAATCTAAATAGAACTCCACCAACCATCCATTTGGCCCTGGGATTTTTTCTTCCTTGAACCATTTTAGATTAGCTTCAAGTTCCCCTAGAGTGACTTCCTTGTTCAATTCCTTGGCAGTTTCATGATCGACAAATCGAGGAAACATTTGTGCCACTCGAATGATTTAAACCAGGGTGGTACTTGGAGGAGCCCTGTATATCTGTTTAAAATGAGATGTGGCCAAGGTTGCTAGGTGTGGGAAGGTGTTTATTATATTCCCTTGCTCATTCCTGAGCTTCCATATGGAATTGATTGCTTTTCATCCATTTGCAAATTTGTGATAAAATTTCATGTTATCGTCTCCCTCTAGCAGCTAGATTGCCTTGCTTCGCAATCTGGAGGAATCTTCTCTATCCTTTAGGATTTTGCATCTCTTGGAATATAAGGATGTGGGATTTTCTTTTTGTTCATTCTAGGTGAAGACCCCTCCTTGATTGTTTTTGAAATACACAATCTCTGCTTCGGTATCCCTTAGGGTTTGATCATCCTGCACTCTCTGGTTGTAAGCCTAGATTTTAGAGAGTCTCTTCAACCCTTTTAGGTTATGTGAAAAACCTTCTGCTATATGCCCTCCAGCATTAGGGCGGTGGGATTTCCAGAAATCAGTAACCATGCAGGCATAAGATGCATCCTTTAACCAAGAAGAGTTGAATTTGAAAGGGCCTTTAGGCTTATTAAACCCCCCTCTTATTTCTAGATATATTTGCAGATGATCTGAGATACCTCCCGATCCCACCCATTGTCGATAATTAAGACCCATGTTTAGTAGGTCTCCTTGATAATAAAACGATCAAGTCTTCTGGCGAGGCCTGTCTTCACCCACTCTGTTGTTCCTCTAGGTGGGCTGCAATTTTGCAGATGGGATGTCCATAAGACTGTGAATTTCCAGAATGTTCTCAAAGTATGCTGTTAGGGGATCAATCTGGGTGTGATGTCCCCAAGATTCAGAGAGACCTATGGAAAAATTTAGATCCCCTCAAAGGATTAAGTAATCCTTTTGCAAGATATCAGAGCTCAGTAAATGATTCCAGAGTTCTGGGCGGTGATGGCATGGCCCGTACACATTAATTAGCTTAATATCAATGCCCAAGTCGGGTGAGAAAATGTCTGCCCCAATATGCCCACTACCTCCCCAGTTGTTGTAAAGATTGATGGATCGAGTGTTATACCCCAGTGATATGCCCCCCAAGCGTCCATTTGCATCAAAAGCTAGAAAGGACGAACCCGAGAGCATAGATTCAAGTAGGTGGGTGATGGTTTCAGCTACACCCAAGGTTTCTTGGAGGAAGATAACATCGAATGACTCAAATATGATCAGTCTGTAGAGAGCTAGTTTTTTGTCGGGCCTAGCTAGCCCTCGACAATTGAATGAGAAAAGCTTCATGGAGGGGGTTCGGCCAGGCTGTTCATAGCTCTAAGAACCCTGTCGATGGTGTTTTGTTTCCCAGATGCAATCTCTTCTCCGACCTACAACTTTGCTTTGGTAAGGGAGGAAGTACGTCCTCGGGGAGGCTATAGGGGGATGGGAGTAGTATCTAGGTCGATGCCAATATGATTAGGGGCCTATATTTTCACCTAGGACCGAATTGGGTATCTGGGGGATGGTGGCCCATGATCAGAGGCAGGGGTTATGATAGGGGCTTTCTTTGGAAAGGAAGGTGGAGTACAAGAGAAAGTGGGAGGGATTGTGGAGGGGGCATGCCAGAGAAATGGGGGGTTGGGAGGTGAAGCCCGAGGCCTGATTAATTACAAAAGGATATGCAATGCTTTTAGAAGGAGAAAATTTTTGAATAGAGCAGGGTATAGAAGTGTTCAAACTCGAAGATACCGTAGCCCCAAAAGATGCCCTTATGCTAGTGAGAGGAGGAGAGGGAGGCCGATATGGTGCCTTGCCACGCTTCTTTGGAGCCTCTTTAGCTGGTGCCTCCTTTGCTGCTTCAGGGTCGATATGTGTCTCTGCATCTTCAGAGGGGGGGGGGTGCTCCCCATGTGCTTGTGGATCTTTGGTAGGTATAGCCTTGCCAAATTCCCTTGCTCTTGCTGACCCACCTTATGACACCTCTTGCACCGAAAAGGCATCCCTTCATAGTTAAGAATCTGCTGCTGAGAGAAGTTCCTCCATTGGAGGGTAATGTGTTCTTGTAAGCCCTCCCTGGTATCTAAGTGTACCAGTATCCTTGCGTATTCCATTATGCCAGTGGAGAAGAATGATTTGTCATGTTTGAGGTATGTGCCTAAGGAGTTCCTAATGTGTCGAAAGATGTCTTCGAACCAGAATTGCAGGTGAAGTCCTAGTAGGTGGACCCAAAGAGGGCCAGCCCTGAGTTGCTCTCTCTCTGGATCAAAAAGGGGATTCCACCGGTGTAGGAGGTTGAGGGCCTATTCAATGTGCCAAACAGATGACAAAACCCAATTTGTATGCTCAGTTTTGGAAAACCTCAATGTGAACTAGCCCCTGACGAAGGTTTGGACAAATGGAAGCTCGGCTAGGTGTTGTCCCCAAACTTCAGTTGTCCATTGTTAGCCACAGTGTAATTCTGTCCCCGAACTCTTCCAACCAAAACTCAGCCTGCAGTGTCCATGGTGTCTCCCCACTGAATATCTTCCCCCAAGCTGATGATGATGTCATGTGCCTTGGATTTTACACACCTTTGTTTCTTTCTCGGTTTGTGCCCTGCATCAGAGGCGTTTTGCTGGGTGTCGCTCGAAGGAGGGTTTGATTGAGGGATTGGAGAGTTTAAAATTGGTCCAGAGGGGAAGGCATTAGAGATGGGAGGGATGTCGGTGAAGCTTCTTGATGGGGGGACCAAAATATTCACTGCAGGAGGATACCCAAGAGAAGTGGCAAAGGGTTTGCTGGAGGGAGCAACTAAGGGATTGTGGGAACCGATAGATGGAGGGAAAGATGGGTAGCTTGTGGAGCAGATGGCTAGGTTAGGGCCTATAGAATGGGCCACAAAGTTTAGGGTGGATAGCGACGGGGGCGGAGTTGAAAAATCCGACCAGGAGGGGGTGGCCTCTGGGAGGGTAACGATCGAGCACGAGGGCCCTGAGATCAAGGGCAATGTCACAATGGTGTTGGTCAGTTCACTGCTGAAAGGGAACATGCCTGTCAAATCTGCATGGGGGGATGTCTAGATGGAGGCGCCCTCAAGTGGGTCTTCCAAATAGTCCACGAGGTCCTCCATAACTGCTCCGAAATACATGTGCCAACTGCCGCCATGGAAAATGTGAAAGGCCATTGTTGTTGAGACTGAGAGTAGGTAGGGGAGGTCGTAGTGAAAAACGATGAAGTTACAGAGAGGTAAAAGCCCTAACTGCAACGGGGAGATGACGAAGATGAATGACGTTAAGCAGGCAAGTAACGTTTAGAGAGGGCCAAAATAGATCAGGTGCAGGAGGGTAATCGCTTCAGACTGCAACATACGAACCCTAACCCTAACCCTTGTTGCGCCTCCACTTTAGAAAAACCACGAGCCTCATCCTCTTTCCTCAATAATGCGTTTGTTGTAGCTTCTCCTAAAAATTTTAGTGAATACTTAATATGGGAGACAACCATATTGTGATCGTTTCCTTACGATACAACATGGTCGAGTCTTCTATCAACGTTCTTGTTGGTGTGGTACTCAGATCCATGATGATCCATTGAGATTTTCCACCAATATATCTTCCATTTTAAATTTCCATAATTGAAGAATATGCCCATTGAATATCTCAATCTTTATCTTTCAATTGATCAACATCTCCTTTAACCATGAGAATTGATACTGTAGATCTCCCACTTTTACAAGGCTCAATCCAAAACCCTTAGCCACAAAGGCGTCCCTTTGAAGCTAAACTACTCTCATACCAAATGTAAGTTTTAATCCTATCAATTAATTGTTGCAAATATTTTATTGATAAAAAATATAAAATATGCAATGGCACACACAAAAACACACATTTAAAACAAATGTGTTACCCTAGAAACCTAAAATTGGGAAAACCAAAAGTATTTTCTAGTATATTATATCTTTACAATGTTACGAGATAATATAGATATCTAGTGGCATCCATAAACCCCCAATCTATTAACCCTAAATTAAAATACAACTATAGTTATTTAATTATAATTACAAAACCATAAGTTGAATCACCATGAGCCACAAAAGTGTTAAAAGTGAAAACCATGTGTTGAAAATTACCAAAACATATGCCAACAACTTTCCAATTTTTTTTCAAAAAATTGCACCTAAGGCACACATGTAAAACTAATTGTGCAAATAATACAATACCAAGCCATTACTTCTACTAATACTAATAATGACATGGATAATAAAATAAAATTAATACTAATAGGGAATATCGATGATAAAATAAAACTAAATGAAGCATATGCATTATTTTAGTGCATTGATTATTAAAAAAACTATTTTCTCAAGCTATTTAAAATCCGAATGAACATAAAGTTATTACATTATATGTTTAAGGTTAATCAATTAATTGAGTATCATTCTTCCTCTTTTAAAAAATGATATCCTCTATTCAACGTAAACAAAATAACTCCTTCGTTATGTCTTACATTTTTTTTTTCTCGGTAAAAAACTAAGTCTATTAAGAGAAAGTATAATACAGCAAGAAGTTACAGCCAAGAGACGCAAGAGCATAGGCAGCCGAAAAGGATAGGCTTTCCACCTCGGCTCCTAGAAGAAGAGAGAAGAGAGTAGAGCTGAGCAGGAAGAAACTGGAAGAACAGGGGAGCAAAAGCAAAGCATAGGATTCTACCCAACATGGGAAGAGTCAACTATGAGACATTTTTTCCCTTTCTTTTTACCAATTTTGACCCAGTCAGGAGGGCACTGCTGAGCTGGCATGATTTGCAAACTGGGCTGGGCTGAATGAGAGGTTTCCTTGTCTGAATCCGAGGTAGAGGATTCATGATTTCTTTTCTGAGAGATTGGCTGGACGGACAAATTTTCAGGCTCAGCCGAGGGCGGATCCTGTGCCATCTTTGCAGCCACTCCTTCCTCACTCTCCTCCTCTTCATCCGAGCTGAAATCAAAATCGTCCATGGGGGGAGGGTCATGAGGCTTCTAGCTTTTGGATTTTTGCTTAGGATTGGCTTTCTTCTTTTGGGCAGGCACCAAGGGACAAGAGCTCTGAAGGTGCCCTGTGTGATGGCCGTTGTGGCAGCGGAAGGCTGTGTTCTCGTAATCCAAGTTCTGAGTCCAATGAAAGTCTCCAATTTTGAGATTGATCTTGTCAGGGAGACCTTTGCTCATGTCTATTTCTGCACAGATTCTGGCAAATGTGTTTAGGCCCTTTTCCCCTCTAGAAATGTCTGTGTCTAGAAAGCGGCCTAGAGAGTTGCCGATCCCTTGGAATATAGCAAAGTGCCATAGATTCGCCGGGAGATTAGGAGGTCTGACCCAAATTGGGAGCTTTGTGATGATTGCTGTAGATGGATCGAAGTCTGGGAACCAGGGGGTGAAGAATAAACCTGCTGAGCCCCAAAACCATGGCCCTGCTTTTAAAGCTTTTTGGTAGTCCTCATCAAAAACAAACACCGTAATGAAAAAGCCCTTTGAGCATAATAGAACCTGACAATTGTTTGTCCAGGTAGAGTGAATCCACTGGTAGAGGTCTGCTGTGCGTGGCCATAGCCCATTGAACTTGCAAATAATGCCATGCTCTGCATACTTTTGGGTTTGCTCATCCAGCGTTGGATGCACTATTTCAATGGAGGGGGCTTCCTCTAGTTTGTCTACTAGAAAAGGTTTGGGAGCCTGAACTGGTGGAACTATTTTCTCCTGCTTCTGTGCATGGACAACATCTTTGTATGAAAATGCCTTGGCTGAGGATGACTGTCCTACAGCTCCCCCTCTCAAACGAAGGGCAAAAATAATGGTGGCATTTCTCTTAATTCTGTAAAAAGAAAGGGGATAGAGATCCTCAAGTTGTTTACCTTCATGGAGAAGTCGATGAGCTGCAGAGGGTATCCCCAGCTTGAGTTCCAGAGTATGCTTGAGTTTCTGCACTAGATCCGATGAGCTCACCCACTGGAGCAGGGTTTTGCCAGAGATGAGCCTGATTTGGATATGAAATGAGGTAGAGAAGTCAGAGATCCGCTTTCCTCTACAGATTTGAGACGAGAGGAGGCAGGGGCTCTGAAGGGCTGTCTTTCCCTGAACTTGCCGTAGGGGCTTGTGAGGAGATAATGGGAGCATCCTGGCGTCATTGAGTTTGTTATTGCTTTCTGCCCCAAAGAGCTTCCAGTTACTCCATCCAGGCAGATCCAGGGAGCGGAAGGAGTTCTGATGATTAAAAGCAGAGCATTCTACCAGAATAAAATATGTCCTTCCAAGAACCACCGCTTGAGGATAACCAGGAATAAAATCTGCTTGTTCACCCTTGGCTGTTGCGACTACAATTTGAAGGGGGCGGCAGGAGCAGGAAACAGCATCCGAGGGCCGAGAACTGGCAGCCCCAAAGTCCCGAGCGTAGCATAAGAGAGTGCAGGGGGCGCTCAGAGGAGATTGGAAAGCAGTCTGTTCAATATTTACGGAGGAAACCCGCAATCCATGACTAAAACACACATCACCATCATCCACAAGGCAGAGCAGGAGCCCGAAAGCGGCCAAGGGAAGGGAGGCGGCGGCAAGTTTGCTAGGGTTCATCATCGGAGCTCAAAACAATTCAATATTCTATCCGTTATGTCCTACATTTGAAGTAATAACCATATTCCTATTTTATAATGTTTGAGTCACTATATTCCATTATTACTAAGTTGCCATTTGATTAATTATTTTTTCTCATGATTATGTTAAAATTAAATATAAATTAATTAAAAAATAAAATAAATTAAATTAAAAAAAATGAATTAAACAAATAAAACATCTCAAATAAATATATAATTATTAAAAAAAAAAAAAAAAAAAAATTTTACCCCAGACTAAATATTAACCAAATCAATTGTATCAATAAAACACTAAACGATTGAAGATACAAATGCCGAATAACAATGTCAAATTCACATACACCTCTTAGTTAAACATAAAACATATATTCCTAATTGATTTAATAATTTTTAATATTATGCAAGTTTAAAATAATATAGAGTGGTAATAACATATATAAGTAAATGTAATCTAAAAAAATTTGGTATTTTTTTATTTATTTATATTTTTTTTTATATCATAAATTGAATGGTGAATTTATAAATCAAGTTTTAAAGCAGTTTCTAAGAATTTATATTTAAATGGTATAAAAACAATATTTAAAGAACAAAAACCATAATCCCGCTTAAAATTGTCTGCGAATTCTTATAAAAAAAACAAAACATAAATTATTAAACAATATATATAAAAATATTTTATTTTACTATCCCTTACCTATCCTATAAAACGTCTTGTTTTTTGTTATATGACTAACAAAACTTTAAGGATATTTACGTGAAAAAAAAATTAATATTATTATTGTTTGTTAGGAGTTGAGCCTTTTTTTGTTTGGCTAGGTTGGCTCAATGTGGAATGATGGGCCTTCGTGTCTCTTTCCTCCCAACTGAGAGGCACTTTACAGTCTAGTATTATGGCACTCTACACTATAAAGAACAACACTATGTCACATAAACATATTTCACATTGATCTTGTCTAGTTTGTTCTTCATTAGCACGTCTATCCACTCTAAGAGCTCATAGACTATGCTCTTTCTCAACTACAAACTTCGAGCTACCACTTGATTTATTTAAGATATAATAGCTTCTGACCATCATTGACTTATTTATAGGATTGAATATTCTTAACTTTCTTTCATTTGTTGTTATGTTAGAGAAGAAGTCTTGATACTAAATCACTCTATTGACAAACTCCCATTCGATGAAGACATAACACGTTTCATTTACCAGTTATCTAGGAAAGTAGTCTGGATATTAAACGTATCCAACAATCAATCTTATAAAGCAATCTATTTACACAAACTTACTAATACACAAGGACCACAAACTAGAACCAATTTATATTATTTTTGGGTTTCTAAACACCAAGAACCAAAAACCATAACAGAGTGTAGACATAATCAAACTAGTGATGTGTTCCAAGAACCACTAATTTAAATTATGTTACTTTGTTCTATAAGTATTTCTTCATTAAATTCATTTATTGAACGAACCAAATCAAATATAACATACTTGCACACCACACTTCACTGCACAAGTCAAACTTAACCATGCTTCCTAGGTAAGACTACCTCTAAGCGTTTCAACCCAGCTGACAAGAGAAACATCTTCTCATTCATATCAATCCATGGGAAAAAATTCAAATAAACCCCATAGAAAATAACTAAGTTTTATGTGTTGCTTATTAGGATTTTCTTTGATGGGAGATTCTATATCCAAATTACTCCTTCAAGGTATTCAAGGAAAACTGTAAATTTCTTCGGGCCATAAATTCTCTAGATAGAAAGGCTTGGGTGAGTTTTAGCCACAAGGTCCATTAACCAGAAGAACCAGGAAATAGAAATTCCAGCTTGAGATTTCTGTGTTGATTGCTAACTATCTAAGGTGATGCTCCACATATTATTGAACAATTGAAGTTGTTAAAAGCCCTTGAAAATATTTTTACAAATCCCCTCCTAAAATGTCGTCCAACTCATTGGTCTTTATATGCGTAGGGAAAAACTGCAGCATGTGGAAGATTTGCAGGATCAAGGTATTTCTTCCTCATTCTTGCTTTCAAATTTTTTCTTTTGGAATCTTGTGCTTTGTAGGAACATCAATAATGGATGAGCGTCCTTCGATTCCACCATTATCAATCTCGATATTATGCTTTCACATCTTGGTTTGTAAGAAAGTATCAGATAATCAAAATCTTTCTCTACTACCAGAACTCTGAGCTCTAATGCCTTGAATTCCCTCTTACAGGACAGGGAGCGTGAAGCTCTAGGATAATAAATTTATTAAAACTTTCATGAGTTTTAATGAATTCTCTCTCCTTCAATTTAGCCAGTGAGCAAAGAGGACCAGAGAGGATGAATGAGTGACATGATGTTCTTGAGGCAGTTGCATTTCATTTTCCCTAAAAACACCTCGAAGAGATTTAATAAGCGATCCCTCCTCCACTTTCACAATGATATATGTTGTCAGCTAATGAGGTATGCAATAGAAGGCACTTCAAGATATGCTTATCTGCCACAAACCTCAGTAGCAACAAAGATGCAACTTGCTTAGTTCCATTAGGAGATTATATAGAAATTCTCCAACAGTGATCAATGGAGATACATAGCCCAGGTAATGAAAGTTTTGCACATATCCTATTTTTTGGCAAGGAAAAAACACATATTGTACACATAAATATCCACACAAACACACTATACCCACCCACCTACACTAATTTATGATACAAGAAATAACTCTCACATTTTCTTATTCCTAGGTCCTCCCACAAGGGAGATACACCCAGAGAGTAGCTTTGATGCCAAGAAATATTTTTTTTTGCACACCATAAACTATCTCCATCTATTCAATCTCAAATACAATACATCTATAGGTGGAGCTAGATTCAACTAATTCCAAACTTGGATATTGTGGTTGAGAGAATATCTCAACAATCTCTAACAAAATCAAACCAAAGGAACATACCAAATATTCTAATGTAAGCATTAATCCTAACAAAATAGAACACAATGTCCACTCAATTTAAAAGGTAATAAAAAGTAATAACAAAAATAGAAAAAATAGTAAGTCAGCTGAATTCAATTTGTTATATTGCAATTTTTTTTTTTATTAATAAAATTACAAATACTTTCTTTGGATTAAAATAAATTTAAATAATGCTGATTCATATTCATAAACATGATATTTCAAAATTATATATTTAATTTTAGTTAATAA
>APFE030464023.1:77766-132709 GCA_000404065.3 Pinus taeda | reverse complement strand
TGGTATTGAGGGAACCATGGTAATGACCCATGGTATTGTATGTATGAGGCCTATATAGAGGCTAGAGACTCCCCATTGGGGGATGTCAAGGAATTATTGTATGAACAGGCATATGGCTTGTGGAGTGTTCTCCTTCCTTAAGGAGTGAATGTATGGTGTTGCCCTACCTTAAGGTTTTGATATTAATAAAGAAGCATTTATCTATATTCAGATCTTGTTATTTCGGGTGTTATCTACAGTTATTGGGTATATTGGTATCATTTCATATATTTCTGGGTAAGATCTATAACAATTTATTTTTTAAAAAGATTATAAAACATATCAAAAAATGTCATTCATATATTTATGTAGCTATATCTATTACAAAGTTTTTTTGAAGAATTAATATAAAAAATTAATATATAATATATAATTATATAATAATTTATATTTGGGGTTTTATAGAATTAAAATAAGAATTATTTATCATATAGAGATATGTTAAATTTATTATAAATAAACATCATAAATTTATTTTAATTATATATTTACCAAATATTAAAGAGGAATCAAATCTCTATGTCTATTTTTCTTAAGTTTTTCATTCAAAAAAAGGTTCTCTAAAGAGACTTGGTCCCTCTTGGAACTTAGTGGATGTAGAGTTAAAATGGATCTATACTAATATATCAAATTGTACAAAAAGATAGGCCCAAGGGTTAGCTCAAGTGGTCAAGTTCCTGTTGCTAAGTACCTTGCCAGTAGGGAGGTCACGGGGTCAAATCTGCTCGATGTCCTTGAGGATAGGCCTCGCTTGTTTTTCTGACGAGTAGATCCCTTTGGGTTGATCTGCCTGGATTTTTCCCATGGATGTAGTGACCACATTAAAAAAAAAATCAAATTGCAAAAAATATGTCAAAAAATACCTCAAACTGGGATTAGATGACCACCTTAAAAAAAATCAAATTGCACAAAAATATGTCAAAAAATACCTCAACTAGGGATTAGATTGGAAGGGAAAAGTTATAGTTCAATTTGAAGCGTTAATTTTGTTTTGGCTTTTCAATATTGAGAAGTTAAAATATATTATTATTTTCATATGAAAATGAAAATAATTTAAAATTTCATGTATATCTCACATATCACACCTATTGTGTCAGGCTTACAAGCTAGATCACAACTCCAAATATCACACCTATTGTGTCAAGCTTACAAGCTAGATCACAACTCCAAGTACATGTGAACTGGTGCATACAGATCGCATTGGTTTAGCACCAATTTGTCAAAATTACAATATATATATATATATATATCATATGGAAGGAATTTAATGGGACTATTTCCTTACACTCTATGCAAGAGGATGGGGAGCTAATCTTAATTGGAATTGTTTCTTCTCTATGAATAGAAAAAAGATTCACCACTATGAAAGTTTTTTATCTACAATTATCATTACCAAGATGTAATTTCAACAAATAGGTGACATATGCATACATAAGCTTCATAACAATAACATCCTACGATATAAAAATGATAACTAACACACACGCACGCACGCACGCATGCACACACACACACACACACACACACACACACACACACACACACACACACACACACACTCATATATATTTAACTATCATGATATAATGGTCCGCTTGGCATAGCTCAATTGGTAATGGTCGTGGAAATGAAGTCTCACCGAATCGGATGTCTTGGGTTAAAATCTTGTGCTATCCCCCCAATCAGGGTGAGAAGCTGGACATGATGAAGATGTAGTCCTACCAAGCTTACAAAAAAAAATATATTATAATATAGTGAAAATTTGATAATATTCCTTATTTTAGTTTTCATGACATATAAAAATCCATTAATAAAGAAAAAACATAAAATTATGACAAATAAACTAGCTTATAAAAGTTTGCTTACCTTTTAATTAGAAAAATCATAAATAATATTCATTTCAATTTCAGAAGTAATTTTTTATTCTAATTTTTATTTACATTTTTTCCCACAGAAAAAATCATATATGTGTTATTCATATAGAATCAAAGTATACATATACAATACAACTTTCTAGCTAGTTCTTGGGCAATAACCAATGGCCTAAGACATATCAGTACATGTATATAGTTGTCCAACAACAATCCTTGAGTTGAGGCTCAAAATGTCTCAAAAACAAAATTTAGAACAACGAGAGCTCCTTGGAAGATAACAATGTCTCCCAAAGCACTTCCTTTACACTCAAAACACCTAAATCCAAATTAACATCATTCGCAGAGCATAATTCAACAAGCCTATTATGACATCTATGAATGTGAGAAATCTTCAGTTCCTAAAGGCTCTCTTGACGATCTTTGATCTTTTGTTGCAAGAATGTTTAAGGAATGGCTCCAATTTGCCTTTTAAATTGAACCAGTTGATGATTACTTGCAAGTTTCCAAAAATTTGTAAAACTTTATCCCCAATTGTGAACCAAATACCAAGATGCCCCATAGTCCTAAAAGTCCAGTAAACTTGTTTGTCCCCTTCCCTCCACCAAGACAAAGTTTAAACCAGTGATTTTGAGTTATATAAAATCATCCCTACCCCACATTTTCTTGTTAAAGGACAACTCAAACCATAAAAAAACCCCATGGTGTAGAGAAATCTAACAGTGGACCCTTCATTTTCCTTTCTCTCAGTTGGGCCAACGATGGTTGAAAAATATATATGATTCTAGAAACTATTGGGTTAGAAGATGATTTCATATCGTAAAAAATCACCTGGTTTTGATGTAACCAATGTGTCCACACTAAAATAAATGGAAGTTCAAAACAATATGTCTTCCTCATTTTCTCTATTCATAACTATGAACACCTTGAAAATGTATGGTATCCAAGAAAACATGGACAATTAAAGATAGTAGTTACCTCAGACCAAACCTTTGCCGCAAAAGGACATTGAATGAAAATATGATCAACAGATTCCCTGTTTCTATGACATAGAACACATTGATTAGGTTCACACCAACCTCTTTTTTGGAGATTTTTTGCCATTAGAATTATGTTATGATAGGCTAACCAAATGAATAATCCAATTTGTAGGTACTTTTCCACTTCCAGATTTCTTTCAAACATGAACCACTAGAATCCAAAGCCTTCACCTCTTCACAAACCATATATGCTAATTTGACTATCACCTTCACATCCATCGGATTCCATCTCCATAAACTTATCATTTTCCTCAGTTAAAAAAATACCACTTTGTCGAATAATATACACATACATGTTCCATTCCAATGTTAACTCTCCCAAAAGTCCCAACTCCACCACACTCTTCCAATTTCGGTAACCCAACTATCTGCCATAAAAAATGTCTATAAAATGATAAACCCCTCTCATATTCAGGGCCAATATAATATTAGAGGACATAGAATGAGTCCTTCCTTCTCTCGTCCAAGGTTCCCAACCCAACTTTGTTGTCCTCCCATTACCTATTTTCTAGACTAGACCTTTTCGAATGACAGGTGATGTATTGATAAAATATTTCCAAATATTTGAACTAGACCTAGTAGTATATGTCCTATTAACCCAATCGACCAGGTTACCAACCTTTACATACTTATGAAAAGTTGACCACGAAGTCCTTCCTCTCCACAAAGTCTTTGTTGCAAGTGCCTTTGCAAAAAAAAAAAAATTCATTTACATATAGAAAATAAATTTATGCCATTTTATGATGAATTCAGTTTTGAACCCTTACCTCAACTAGAAACATTTAGTTCATCATCCAAGATTTCCTTATCCTTCACTTTGTGAAATTTTCTCTTCGAGCTCTACTTTTTTCTTCCATGGTAGGCCTAGATTTAGTTTGGTTGTGACAATTGTGAGTTCAAAAGGTAGATAACCAATCAATCAGGTAGGAACTACAGGATCCGATGGGTACAATCCCACTCTCTACAGCGAAAATATCGTCCAACCCACGACAAAACGCTCTCCCTCCGTCTCTCCCCTGAAAACATCCAGCGTACTATTTCCCCTACCATAACACGGCTCCCTCTTCTCGTCAGCAGCCTATTTATGACCCCGCGTTCGGTACACCATACAAGCGACACTGGAGCTTGCCTTGTGAAGCGACGCAGCGATGGGTGCAATGAAACATAAGAACCCTTAGCCTACTCCTTTTGACCTATAAGCGACCCTATATGTTGGCGCCGGGTATAGGCTCTGATACGATCGGGTACAGGCAGGCGGGGAAGGGAAGAGTGAAAGAAAACAGGCAAAAGAGGCGTCAAAGAATTAGTTTTTTGAAATTCCGACGATAAAAGGAAAGGGTCGATGTCCGACTTGGCCCCGATTCTGACGTGATCTGATTCGACGATTGAGACTAATGAATTTTGGGAGATTTGTCGATGATAGGTTAGCTGTAAGCGGCTGGCGGTCACTTGGCTCGGACACTCTGCCCACAGTTAAGACGGATGTCGCTTCGTTACAAAACCATAAGACTCCTACGGATCGGTTGTTTTGGTCACAAGCTCAACACCTATCTTCCCGTAATGGGCTCACAGAGTTTCAAGCTCGTGACATGGTGGTGGTGAGAGTTATTAAGGCCAATAAAATATTTTAAGGATAATCCCTTAAATATCCTCCTAACTTGGAGAGACACAAAGTAGTCAAAAGGAGCGGAAGCAACTTCATTTCACATTGAAACACATGCTACGATTACTGAGTACCCATAAATCTCTGGGGTTTTAGCTCGTCCCATTTTTCTATTCACAAAGAAAATTATCATTTTAGCTTATATAAATTTTGAAAAAGAGAAACTTTCACTTTTCTTTCATGGTATAGGACTTTATAGAATCAAACGACATATAAATACAAAATTTTAGGCTAATTACTAAGAGAGCAGAGGTAGAACTAGATGATAGCACGAGAAGGGGGAGTACAATTTTGTTGTGTATATCAACAATGCCCATAACAAGGATTAACACATACACAACTTCTCTGTCTATTGGGATAAACTTTCAAGTATCTTACAAATTCCCGATGATGGGTGGAATGTCCACCCAAAACGTTGCACAAGATCAAACATCCTCCACATAATTTTATCGAAAATTTTACTTGGAAATAAACACTCTCTCAAAGCTTGTAAGATTCAAGTCAATCCACTAACTCATATTTTAACAACAATGCAAACTGATGGAGAAGTAAATCTAATACTTTTCTTGTATTTTTTGTTGCTCACCATTTGACAAGATTCCAGCCCCATTGTATGTGGGTAATTGTTTTTCTTTGATTTTTGCTCATTTCAATGACATTGTCATTGAACCCCTTGTTAAGGGTGATTTGGAGACTTTAAGAAGACATATTATTAGAGAGAAAGATATTGATGTGAAAGTTAAAAAGAAGAGAAACATATTACATATTCCTTTGTAAAATGAGACAAACATATTTTTGGTTTTTTCATCGATGGTTGGTTCTTATGGTCGCAAGAAAACAAAAGGAACAAACTTGAGTAAATTGAGCCAACACTTTGATATCCCACATAAATTCACACTAGCCCCCCAATTTTTTGGGGGGGTTAGGGGATCTAAAAGTAATTTGAATTTTCTGGGATGAGCAGTGGCTTTTATGGTTTGAAGGCATGAAGCTTGCAGATCATAATAACAAATCAAATTACATAGTATGTGTGTATCACGAGGTTGAACTCGACCATTTTTCACACTAAAATATATTTTAATGATGCCATATAAGCACTTCTCTTTAATGTTATATGTAATACTTCAATTGTTAAAATTAATAAATATTGTTTCAGTTCAAGCATTTGTGGATTACTCACATGAGACATTTTGACAATCAAAGTGTCTCGTGTGAGTAATCAAGAAATGCTCGAGTATAATTAATCTTCTCACAAAATCCTCCAATATAAAAATATCATTTCATCTAATTATTATCTCAATCAATACTCCTAAAACTTCCTATGTTCTTAATCAACTTTTCCTCCCAACTAAACTAGTAATCAACACCATTAAGGATTGCAGAATTCTCAACTATCTATACTAACTTAATATTTCTTTGGTATCAATATCGCTAAAGTAAAAGATCTGTCAATACCTTCCTCATAGTCATTAAATGGTTATTCATTCATTCTATCCATGCATATGCTCCACTCGTCATCAAGAAATTAACTCGTTATCATGGGGTTTTAACATTTTCTTTCTTTATTTTTTTTAATCTTAATTCTATTTTAATAATTTCTCTTTTTTGTGTATGTTTTTTTAGTAATTTTACTATAACTATTATCATTATTATCAATGTTACTAGTTATTATTATTTTAAGAAAACTTATATAGTTTCTTCATCGAGTATAATAATAATTCAAAATATTATTAGGAGTACATGAAGAATGCAATCTTCATTAGAAGAGTAAACCAATACTACTTTACATGTACATGAGGGATGAAATCTTCATCAAAAGAGTAAACAAATATTACTTTATCAAGGATGGGAAGTCATTCATCATAAATTCAGATAAAGTAAATCCAAAATCTTTCTTGTAAGTCCTAACCAAGTTTAAAAATTGATTAGTCATGTAGAAAGCTTCCATTGCTCCCATTAAGAAAGAAACAACAAAGATATGAATAAGTAAAAGTAAATACATCTCTAGAGGGATGTACTAAGGAGAAAATGTTGGAATTCATAATTATCTAATAGGGGGGGTGAATCAATATAATGACAATTTTTACTAGTTTAATGACATCATAAAGTATCAATCTCATAAATTGAATAAGTAACATGAGATATACATGGAAACCCTTATGAGAGAAAACCAAAAAAGTTTTTTATAGGCAACCAACAGAGTGAAACCGAACAACAGATTAGAGCAGTTAGATAAGCGCTATGGGAGAAACCCCAGATTAGGGCTAATGAGAGAGGCGGGAAGGAAATAACCGTACAGAAGCTATTGAGTTCAACAAAAAGATAGGGTGGTTAGAAAAGCTATTGAGATCTTGTAGGCACCAACCTATCATTAGATCCATTTGTAGGCACCAACTTATACTTAGATCAATTTGTAGGCACCAACCTACAAGACACACCAATATCGTTTGTTGATTTGTAGCTACCAACCTACAAGAGACACCAATATCGTTTGTTGCTTTGTAGCGACCAACCTAAATGAAACACAAATCCCCTCTGCTGCTTTGTAGAAACCAACCATATATCCTAGATTTCCATTTGAGCTAGGTAATTGGAGTAAAAATTCCTTTAAGGATAGCGTATCCAAATGGGGCATCAAAAATCTAAAAATAATATTTCCAAAAAAAATTATTTTCCAATATTTATCTTGGACATAAGTAGTATCCCCTTGTCTTTGACATCAATGAAAACAATATTTTATAACACAAAAACATAAGTTGGAAGACTTTGTAGGCATATCGAGAATTATTATACAAGCCTGAAGGGTTACCACTTAAGAGGCAAGTGAAGCATGAGATAAATTTATTACCTAAATCCCCATTGCCAAACATTAGAATATATAAATGATAATTCATGGAAGTAGTTTTTGTCTAATTTATTCTCAAATCAAAGGAACAAATCCCAACTTAGGATCTGCCAAACAATGGGAAAGATGAATACAAATGGTTCCTAGATCTAATAGCAATTAATCATTTACATGGAATGGAAATGGCTAAGGTAGCAAAGTACCTGACACCCTATGCATGCTAATGAAGATTAGCGTACTTGCTTTGGCGGATGGAAGCCTTGTTCCTAACCAGAGATATTGACCTGAGGTCTCAACACTTACACACATGTACAACGAAACAAAGATGATACTTTTCCATTCCAAGAAGGAAATTTAGTTTACAAATTGGATCAAATCATATAAAAAATTAACATCATATCATAATCATCATAAATGTAGAGAGGAAACAAAACTTATATTTACGTAGAACATCAAAGCCACGAGGGTTAGCTTAGTTGGCCAAGTCTTGGTCGTTAAATTTCCTTTGCTATTGTTAGTTCACGAGTTTAATTATCTCGAAACTCTCGCGGTTAGGCTCTGTGGTTAAGTTGACAGGAAGTGATCCTTTTAGGTAGATATTCCTGGTACAATATTTCGTAGACATATCAGTCATCGATCTCTGGGGATTGTGAACCACAAAGACAAAAAAAGTAATATTACAATCAATAAGTATACCTCCCAACATCAAATCCTTCTCTAATATCTTACTCTCGAGCCTCCCTTGTCTCACACACAAAATCAACTCATTCATGTAGCAAGTGAGAGCCTAGTCTAGTAGTATTTATGTTGTTATCACTGAAAAATTGATCACCTAGACATTTCCTACGAGGTTGATCGAAATACACTATGTAGGATGGGCTTTTACACATTAAAACCCACTTTCACCTTAGGAAATAATATGATGAACCATTTTCCTAAATTGTTCCTCAATAAAATTCAAAAACCCCTTGAGAATAATTAAATAAATCATTATTTATTTATTATTCTATCGAAATAATTATTAAATCATTATCTAATAATTATTTCTAATTCATCTTTGACTTTATCCCCATGAAGTAATCAATAAAATATTTTTTATTTGTTAATTATTTAAACTATTTTCTAATAAAGATATTATATTATTTCCAATAATATTTCCCTCTTTAAAATATAATAAAATATTCCGAACAACTAGATCTTGATTTAGTCCAATATTTTTTTATTATTTTTCTAGATCTAGATCCATCCTAATATTTTGTTATAAATAGAGGGTTTTTTTCCTCATCCTACCCATGACCATTCTCACCATCCTCATTATCATCCTGTGAAATTTGAACTCCCATTTTGATTTCAAGCCACCATTAGAATCATTTTCTCATTGCAACCATTAGGAGAGAGAGAGTTGAAGCTAAAGCTTAGGGTATTCAGTGACCCATCCCACGGAGGGGGATTTGTAGATCCAAGTCTGCATATTCTTCTCACTAGGTGTATTCATTTTATTTCAGTTTAATGATAATAAAAGTATATCTTTTCCATTGGGTTTATTTTGTTTCATGCACTATTCTTTGCTTTTCTATTCACATGTTATTTGTTGCAAGCTTTTTAACATTTGTTTTTCATATCTAAAGAGAAATTACAACCACTTATCATAGTGTTAGTGTTATATGTCACCAATAATTAAAGCGAAGGATTTGGGTACACTTGCTAGAAAAAATCATATTAACAAATGGCAACTCCATTGGTCTAAAAATTCAGAACCATGGTGGTTGTTGTTTCAGAACCTTCGTGGTTTAGAGTACACCTTTGCCATTTAGTAGAAAATTTACTGAGTTGAGGAGTCTAGTTTGTAAAACTTTTAGCCATTATTTTCTAACATTGTTTCCATCATTTTTCAGTCCTTTTTAGGCCATATTTACAACACTTAGTTTCCCTTTGTGAATTGTGTTGCATTTATTCTTTAGGATCCCCTTGAGTATCCTTCTTTTTTGCAGTTTATTTTCTACTATTTTCTAGCACTTAGCCACTTGTCTTTGTTGGTTTTTCCTCCATTATTTTAACATATTTGGCCTTAGATCCCAATCCCTTTAGACATTATATCTTTTGATATTTTAGTTTCTTTGGGTTGCTTATTTTTTCCTCAATTTTCTTACTACTTCATAGCCCTTTTGGGTGGGGAATTGTGTGTTTCATCTTGTTGTCATATTATTGTTCATTTTCAATTCCATTTACAGTTTTTACACTTTATTTCTCAACAACATTGGCATCATAAAACATACTTTAAATTAACCCATTGAAACACACATCTCTATACGCACACTCACACCCTAAGTGAATGACATCTTGGTTATCATTGCCAACCCAAGACTTCAAACACTCCACATTAATAACTTAACCCACATATATTTAAGCCCAATTGGGCACCAGAATTAGTGAGATAGGCTCCCAAAAACACCCATTGATCACTTACACTGAGACATAGAAAGTTGTCCTTTTAGGGAGCTCTAAATCCTTCACAATCCCACAGTCAAAACTAGAGCACATTAGAAGCTCGTTTGAGAGGGGATTTGCTTAGTTCCACATCGACGACTGACTACCAAGAAGCCCAAGATTTGTGCCCCCCCATGGGATGAAGGTAAACTTAGTGACTAATCTTAGGAAAACACCCTATAGGGGTGGTTGTGGGAAAGCAACTATCCCTCTACCTCACCTTCCCTTGGACATCTATACTTGTGGGAATTTGACCCTATTAAGTAAGAAATATTTTGGAAGCCCATCTAAAATAATAGAACTATGACTTGTTTGAGGATTAGACAACCTTTAGGCTAGAGATCATTTTTATTTGATAGGACATGTTTCCCTACATTAAGTAACATATAATTATAGTTAGTCCACTGCACTAGGTGTTTTCTTGTTTCTTGTTACTCTTTTTCTTTATCCTCATCCTCTAGCCTTTAGATTTATTTTTTGTCCTGACACCATTGTGCCCTCTAAGAACCTGCCAAGAAGACTTCACAGCCTTCGCTCTAGTTTCCTTTAGGACATCCTCTCACCCCTACAGAACAAGTTAGGGTCCCTCCATCCAGTCCACTATTTAGTGCACATGTAGACTCTAGATCTTCTGATTCTTCTAGCTTCTCCTCAGATTCTGCATCCTCCTAATCCCATACCGCAACCATGCCAGGCACTAACGCGAGTGGAGGAAACCGAGGTAGTAACACCGCTCCTAACCAGGGTAACCCTCAAGGAGAAAATATTAGAACCTCTTCATCTATGGCTACTAATCATCCTTTTATTCCCTACATGGATGGTTTGATCATCCCCAATTTAAGCCATCTCATTAATTGACCTCCCATGCTGCCCAAAATTCCCTCAAACATCCCCAAATTTGAAGGGAAGCCTGGAGAAGACCCTACCAACCACATTCTCTCTTTCCATATGTGGTGATCTTCTAGATCCATCACCGAGGACTCCATTTTCGCCTCTTCAAACACACTCTAACTAGAGCTACTACCAACTGGTATGTTGACCAACTACATGCCTCTCATTCTACCTTTGCGACTCTTGCCAATGCCTTCCTAACATATTTCCAACTACCTCTTTAATATGACACTGGTACTAAATTTTTTACTACCTTTCGTCAAACTTCTTCCACTTGCCTTTCTGACCATGTACAAGAATGGTGCAGAAGGAGGAACCTCCGTAAAGCTCCTAAATTCAAGGACCGTGTCTACATGGACTAGTTTTTGGGAACTCTCTTGGCCTGCATAGGTAAATATGTCACCTCTCACTTCCCTAAAACTGAGGAATAAGCTCTCCATATAGATTTGAAATATTATCTTATATACACCCATTCAGTTATGTTTATACCATCCTTCCTAATCTTCTTAGGCCTCATGCTACTTCTGTACCGGGGGCATCTCATGTTGCTGGCAGTATAGTTGGATCAATGTCCTACCCTCATCCATCATCATTTTCTCAACCTCCTATGGGTTATGGTAAAGTCCAGGGGGGGCCAATTCCACCTACAATTATCCTCCTCCTGATCCTTTGCGTGTCAACTCTTAACAAGGTATGAGTATGTCATATGTTTTTTCCCATTCACATCAGCTGATGGTAGGGTTAGTTGTTTCTCATCCTGGTTACCAAAATGTTATCACTAACAATTATTATCCTTATGCACCGCTTAGTTCTCTAGCCCCATTGACATCAAGTTCTTAACCTCCCATGCCTTAACATTCTCTATCACAACAACAATTACCTCCACAAAGTCAAGTATATGCTTGGTAAAGTACTACCATTCCTCCCAACCCCAAGAGAAGGAAAAAAGGGAAAGGTAACCATAATCAACCATCTCAGGAAAGTCTAGGAAACCAAGGTAAATAATCTAATGCCAATAAGGGTGATGAGACCAATCCCATAACCCAACAATAGGGAAAAGAACCCAAGCAGAACAAGGCTCTCATAAACAATAAACTGTGTTTGTTGCAGGGCTTATGGCCATTACACTCATGAGTGTCCCCTTCTCCCTCAGATGTAGGAGGCATCAGAATCTCACGAATATTCCTATAGAGGGAAGCAACCTATTGCTCAAACCCCTCCTCCTTCCACGCAGCAGGTAGTGATTACCAATCTATTCCCTCATTAAGGATATGTGGTTGCTCAAGCTGGCCAAAATCCTCCACCGCCACATCCCGGGAATGGTCCCTTTTTCCTCACTGATCCTTGGAGTTTTACTTTGCATTGAATGTTTGAGGATTCACTGCAACCTTGGTGTACATATATCAAAGGTCGTGTATTATATATCAAATCCTCAAAAACAAGGTTATACAAGTCCATTTTCAAAGAAATTTTATATATGTTATACAACTCCATTTTCAAAGAAACAATTTTAAAACAACTCCATTAAAACATTTTTTTCAAAGAAATTTATTTAAAAATGGAATTGTATAACATATATCAAATGCATTAAAACAATTTTATGAAAAAAATTGTTTCTTCTCAAATCATTGATAGCTAGGCAATAGTATTAAGACTACCATGGATGCAAGGAAATATTATGTGGTGCAACAAAAATTACAATAACCCTTTTATGGATAGATATGGAATGTGGCAAAACAATTCCATGTTTATATTATTAAAGCTGGACTTTCAAGGGTGGAATTGTAGCAAGAAGGCCATTGTAGCAAAAAAATGATATTTATAGCAATGCATTTGATCACAATCATTCAGGTCATTATCAAAAAAATAGTTATTCTTATTGTTGAGCAGAGTATTTCAAGTGATAATGTTTTAGTGACCCAATTTAAGATCAAAAAACTTGAATTATGAAGGCCTCTCTTTATAAGCCATGCATACACATCAAGAGTGGCTATAAATAGAAATCTTCACATAAATTGAAGGCCAATTCTATAGTGAAATGATAGACATTTGTGGAGTTCATAAATTCATCACTGGTGACTACGATGGCAACATAAGCTTCAAAAAATAGAGGAATTGGCCCATATGAAGAGAAACACATCTAATGATACTTGGAGTTGCAAGGAAAAAATCATATTACCTCATATTTAGAGTTCCAACGTCCAAGAGAGACTATCTATTTGTAGAGATGTGTGTAAGAGTTAAAGGACTGTGCTTGGATATATGTGCTATAATGTCTTGGACTTAAAACATGCTTATCATATTTATTTTTCCCACCATGAGCAATGCCAAAAGTAATCCTTCTTGAGAAGAATTTTTTTGAGCAGTTGCAAAAAGAGAAGATATTACTTCTAGAAATGTCAAGAATCTTTATATATATTGAGTCTCTAAAGAATGGCATCATATATTAAAATAACTAACCCACACATACAATGATATAAATATAGTGTTATCTCACCTCAATTGGTGTCATTAATTCTAAATGCTTCTACCAAGTTGATTGCCTTTTCTTCTTGTTAAATTAATATCTACACAAGGTCAGAAAATTGCAATTCACTCAAAAGTGCCATTTCAATTCAGGGATTGTAAAACCTAGAATTAGTGGGTATTGGAACATACAAATTAAATTTCTTCCTAGTGCAAGCAAGTTAAAAAAGCTTCCAATGTAATAGATATAAAAGTTCTTTGTTGCATAATATAAAAATATAAATGTTTTTAATGCTTGTAGTATTTATGTTGAAGGTATTAACTAAATAGAAATTGAACATGTAAGCAATGGGAAACACCACAAGATCACAACAACATGTATCCCTCATCTTTCTATTCATGATATAAACCTTGTTCCATCACTTCTAACTAGATAGTGACAAATAAAAACAAATAATACACCTTTGAATTACCATTTCTTATGCCTTTTTCCATCCGTGGCAGTATGTTCTTGCCAATTTGAAGAACTTTGTAAGTTGGAATTTCCAGGTTGTACAACAAATCCATTTAAAATATAGAAGAAAGTCTAAGTAAGTTCAAATATCTACCACTTGTATGACTACCAATACAGTAACTAGTGCAGTTCATCATGCAAAATAAAAAATGCATAAACTTGAAAGTAACTTAATATTGAAGGTCGAGTTAGCTAGATTAAGAACATGATTGGAAAAGTTAATATTCTAGTCTATGTTCAATAAAATTACAATGATAACATTTCTTTAAAGCAAGGCTGTAGTCTTGGGCTTGGAGTCCAAAAATTTCTGAGGTGTCTACGAGGGAAAAATAAGCATCTGAAGTTTATGATTTAGAAGAAACCCTTTTAGTCAAGCAAATGAATTCACCTTGAAGTAGATGGAAGATGGAAGCTTGAAGAAGCAATTTTGGGTATGTTTTGGAAAATTAATACAGTGATGCCAAGAAGCCCTAACCAAAGGGCTGAGGTTGTAGGATAAATGAAAAAGTTTGAAATACATGAATTGGTATCAAGTCTATTGTTGAAATCCGGTAGGGAAGGGAAGTTATGTTCCATTTCTAGGGTTGTTTCACTTCATGGCATAAGTTTGAATTCTATATAGTATGACTTGGTGAAAACCATAAATCTAAAGATTACTTTCTGAGAAAACAAAAAGATAAAAGGTTTTCATAAAGGATAGTGAATGAAAACACTTGAAGAGGAATAATACATTGCAAATTGGAGAGGATTTTCAAGCTAATATCAAGGAATTTACAATTACTATGAGAAGCGCTAGTTTGAGAGCCTAGATTACAATGATGTTTTTTGAAAGGTAAAAAGAAGAAAGGTGCAACAATTATCCACCATATAAAGAAATATTGAGACAATAATTTGTGTTATCATGTCAACAATGGAGGTGATAAAATACTTCAATAATTCTTTGAATTATGGAAAAACATATTATTGAAAGTTTTTTTTATCTCAGGCTTTGCAACAACCTCCAATAATCATGGCTAACAAAGGTACAAGAAGAAATGTGTCATCGAATATTTACAAAGGAAGGAGGCATGAGGTATGCACAAATTTATTTTATGTTCATTTCAAGTTATAAAGAGTTTGTTTAGTAATTAGGGTTTTGTGTTATTCTTTATAAAATCTAGAATCTAGGGTTTGTAGATTTTAATTTTTTTGATATCTAGGAATTGGAAACCATAGATGGGACTTGGATTAGAAAAGCATAGTCAATGTGAAAACCCTAATCTATGTATTCCCTCACAAAAACCCTAGCTCTTGACATCTAGGGCTTTAAAAAAGAACCTAGGACATGGAAGACCATAAAGAAGGTGGAATTGGATGAAATTTAGGGTATGACTTCAAACCTTAGGGTTGATGTTTCCAAGGGAAATGTCAAGGAATTTAGGGTTTGGATCTAAGAACCCTAGGGAGTATACCCTCTAAGAAAAATCATGGAAACCATAGATTGGAAAGATTGACATAATGTGTATTTGCATATTTTGCTTGGATTTTACTTGTTACTGAAAATTGCAGGTACATAAAAAAACAAGTTAAGAAGGATGAAATGTCTAATTGAAGAATGACAGAAGGAGGGTGTTGTCTAGAAAATCCTCTTTGTAGATAGAGATGACCCATCTAGCCCAATGAGTGGGACTAGCAACCTACGTGACAATCTATTGGACACTTTCCTAAGTTACAATTGAAATAAGAGACGAAGAATATGGCCTACCTTGTTCTGATTCTACAACGTCCTCCTTTGTTGAAGACCTTGAATCGCTCATGTCATGGGATTGGTCCTACTGTTCACAACGTTTAGATACCTACAAAGGAGATCAAGAAACAAAAAAGCATACAAGTACAAATAACATAATAAAAAGTAACCTACTTAACAAATCAAGGAGCGTTAGGATAAATGATGCATCAACATACACATTTATGGAAAATGATCCAGAAGTTATATATATTAATATAATAAAGGAGGAAGCATAAAACCAAGCCTTGATGTCAATAAGCTCTCCTTGAATGAATTTCCAAGTCCAAGCTCAAGCTCTCGAAGCACTCCTTCTCCAAGCCAAATGAGTAGCATGTAGGCACAATCTCACCATAAGGGTGCAAATAGCCAAAGACCAACCATTTGGGAATGGGAGAGGATGAATATATAAGAATGGAAATGGAGTTTGGATCTCTCCAAACATAGGTGAAGGCCCTCATCTCAAGGAGGCAACTCATAAGGATAAGACCAAAAGGCCAAGTTGAGAAAACTCGACCTCATCCATGCCAAACAACTTCCAGGTCGTCGTTTTGGAAGTTTCTAGATCACGAAGCTTCTTGTCCTCTTTGGGAAAATTTCCTTTTAGGGATCATGGCTGGTATCCAAGACAAAAGTGCGATGGCATCACAGGGCTAGTATAGTACAACTAGCGACCATCACAGTTTTCAGTGTAAGGGGAGATGATGCAAAAATTAGGGGTTTAGAGCCATTTCCTTCTAGGGAAGCTCAAGGCAATTTTCCATCATTGTTTTAGGGAGGACCTGAGCTACATATCTGGATGAGTACACTACATGATGGTCATCTTTCAGGCACTTCGGAGTATGTCATGGGGAAGTGCAGGAAGTGTGAAAAAATATTGTGTAATAGATGCACCCTAAAGCATGAAGGTAGAACATGGAATGATGGCTGAGATTCTTATGAAATTTTGCAAGGATGAGAACAAATATTGTCAGGAGACTTGCAAATCAAGGACACATATACATATACATATCTAATATCAACACATGAATCCACGGTATGGGCATAGCCATCCAGATAATAATTACTATGCGAAAGGATCCATGGTATGGGCACAAACATCCAAATGAACAAGATCATCTGTAAATCTAAGATCTAAGGTATGGACGCAAGCTCTTATGAACCATCTCACATAAAGATAGAAAAGATAGATCAATGACTTCAAAATCAGCCTCTTTGAGGGGGAAACCTCCTTTACATTAGAAAAATGAACAACTCTTCCATGGTACAAATGAAAAGACCTCCTTTCCATATATAGGAGTCTAGGGGTCATAATATAATTAGAGTCGACATAACAATAATAATGTAAGGGCACAACAATAACAATAGTGGGATTCTAAGGGGCACAATAATAACAATATGGGGACTACATGGGCACAACAATATAATAAGGGGGTTGCACTAATAACAATAAGGGGTTATAATAGTAGTATAGGGACCTAACATGCCCCTGTCCTTCAAAAAGTGTTGTCCTTAACATTTGGGTAGTTCTGTATAAAATTCTCATCCTCCCATGTGGAATCTTCAATGGGTAAGTTCTTCCACTTGATGAGATACTTTGAAATTGATCGATTTCGTAGCTGTCGGGTTCTTGTTTCCATGACTGCTTCGGGTTCCAATATGATTTTTCCTTCCTTGTCAAGTTCCAAGAATATTGTTTGAACTGGGAGCTTGTCACCTATAACCTTATCTAATCGTGAAAGATGGAAAAATGGGGGCACTCAGGAAGATGCAAGAAGTTCTAATTTGTATGCCATAGTACCAATATTTTGCATCACATTGTAAGGACCATAGTACTTTGGTGATAATTTATTATCATTCTTAGGTTGCTTGAGGGAAATTTGTTTGTATGGTTGTATTCATAAAAATACCTAGTTTCATATATCAAAAAATATTTCGCTGTGATGTTGATCTATCTGTTGTTTCATTCGATTCTGCCCGAAGGTGAGGTTATCCTTTTTATTCTTGATATATCCTTCTATATTGAGAGTTTTAGGAGTGGTAATTCCTACCAATGCATTACAAGATATAGTCGGATTCATTTCTTCTTTCTTTGGGGTTGGTTCCTAGTGTATATCCTCTTCTTTTGATGTTTCTTGATCCTTTTCTTCCTCCTCTTCACAGTCAATGTAAAATAATTTCTTCTCCACACACTTATGACCTTTAATTTTATATCAAAACTATAACAAAGGTCATTTTCTCCTTGTTCTTCCAATTGTTGTGGTGTCAACCTTGTAGGTTGTGGAAGGTTAGGAGTAACAACAATTCCATCTTTATAATTGTGAGTGGTAGGATTTCTTGTTGCCATAATTTTTCTTTCAATTTTTCTTTCTAGCCTGAATGCCTTCTCCAATGAATCAGGTTCCAAAAGATGAACCTCATGTCGAATGTTACCATTTAAATTCCATATGAAGACATCAATCCTCTGCTTCTCTGGAATATCATTTACCCTTATATTCAATTTTTGGAAGTCTTCAATGTGCTCTGCCATTGAACCCTTTTGTTTGAGATTTATCAATTGGCTAAAGAAGGTGTTGCTCTTTGTATCCTCATAATGTGCTATCATTTCTTCCATGAAAATTGACAAAGTGACATGTGGTTTATGAGAAAAAATCCCTTTATACCATAAAAATTGATTCGGTTCTAGATACAAAGATGCAATACATACCTTTTGTAACAGTTGCACATCATGAGATCAAAATATTTCTCCATCTGTAGTATCCATGTTATGGGATCCTTGCCATCAAAATTCCTCATATCGATATTTGGAATATGGGGGGTCTTCAATCCAATGTTATATTCTATGAGATCATGATTGACATTTATTTTTTCTCATCATGAGTTTCCTCTAGTACCTTTTTGTCATTAGGAGGCCTTTCTTGCAGTAGCTTTGTCCCAACTTCCTTCAAACCTTCCATGTCTTTCTTCAAACCTTCCATGCCTTTCTTCAAATATGCTTCCATACCATTGATATTAGCTTCCATGGCACATATAAAACTATTTATCTTAGCTTCGATCACATTATTCAAATCATCCACTCAATTTTTCTTACTAGATGTTTCTATTTTCTTGATTCGAGTCATTATTTTTCTTTATTTAAGGAGATTGATATTTAAACGACTGTAAATACGTAATTTCAGATCTTCGAGTTCTAAAATGTTGGCATGTTGTATCCCTCTGAGTCCTCTTTCTAACCCCACCAGTATGATCAATATTGGATTCTTCAATAAAGAGTTATGCCAAGTTTCCTATGATGACCTGATTATAGACTAGTTCAGTAGAGAGAACTTGTACGCCTGTCACATGTCATGGTTTTGACCTTCGAGCTTGAAAAAAATATACTGAAATGTAAAGTCGATCCTATTTCTGTAACTTCTTACAAAATTTCAACTTGATGCTTAGAGAGAAAGTTATGATGATTTTCCCAAGGTCACCTGTTTGGGATATAATTCAGGAGCCTGGAGAAACCCTAAATGTGTTGGACCATATCTCCAAAAATATAGCGAAACAAGATTGGAAATTCAGGCTTGAGCTTGACCAATATTCCAGCTCAAATGGGTTTTAATTTTAGAGTCCGAACCTTCTTATAGAAAAAACTATAGCGACATTCCACGATGACTTGTTTGAGATGGCATTATGGAGCTTGCAAAAAACCTACCTCCCTCAGATCATATATCCTAAAATATAGTGAGACAAGATCTGAAATTTGGACCCAAGGTTTAGAAATATTTTGGCTCGCATGGATTATTTTTTAGCTTCTGAAACTTCGTAGAGAAAAAATTATAGCGAAAATTCCACAAGGACCTATTTGGAGCAGCGAAACCCTAGACCCAAAGCTCTGATACCAAATTTTATGAAACTAACAAAAAGATAGAAAAGATAGATCAACCACTTCAAAATCAACCTCTTCAAGTGGGAAACCTTCTTTAAATTACACAAACAAAAAATTCTTCCATGATACAAAAGACAAGACCTCCTTTCTATATATAAGATTCTAAGGGGTTATAATACAAGCAGAGTTGACATAACAATAATAATGTAAGGGCCCAACAATAACAATAGTGGGATTCTATGGGGAAAAATAATAAAAGTATGGGGACTACATGGGCACAAAAATATAATAAGGGGTTTCAATAATAACAATAAGGGGTTGCACTAGTAGTATAGGGACCTAACACAACCATCTAAGACAGAAGGATCACCATAAATGTAAATTCCCACGGTATGGTCACAACCATTCGTATAGTAGAAACATGTCTACAATAATGAATAATACATAAATCCATGCAACCTGAGTCATATCAGACAAGACTCAGCGTCTTGTGCTCCATCCCAAACCGATCAAAGTACGAGTTCTAACATGTGAATGAATGTGTCGAAGTTGAACATGCTAGAAAACCACCTGATAACTGGTCAATGATGTGGATCGTTAACAAGCATGAGATAAATCACTAGTAATGACAATGGTCCTCAAGATATGACAGTACAATCAGTGACTGCGAAAAGGAAGCTGAAGTCAAATACTTGTGGAATCATCTGATTGAAGGCCAATGATGAAAACCTATCGTCAAATGCGAAGAACTTTCCATTAAGGCATGTAAGATCTAAGGTACTGAGAGGGAGTTTCTAAGTCATCTTCCTAGATAATGAACTGAAGTTGACCGGAAGTGACCCGTCGAAGGAGGGCCATAATGACTCCCCCATCATCATTACGAAACGAGGAATAAAGTTGAATGAAAAGAATAAGATCCAAGATTGTAGCAAAGGGGTTAGACAATGTATAGGTAATAGACTGTAGATAGGACTTCTCTTGAAAATATAGGCGACACGACTCCGGTGTGTGGAAGAATTTGACTCAACATAGGACCAAGGGTCATAATGATGAAGTGGAATAGTCAGATGAGAGGAAAAATGGATCACCCAAACCTGGAAGGACTAGTGACTAAGTGAGGATATCCCAAACCCGACATATTAAACAAAAGAGTGTCATGTTCAAGAGCGACATGCTTCCTTAAAAAAGGAGTTTCACTTTCATTTTTTCCCCACTATTTCTAGAAAGTACCTATTTATTTTTACACAATATTGAAGAGGATACGATATTATTGTCATATAAGTTCACCCTTCGGATGAATCCATCATAGTAAGTTTTATGAGCCCTAGGAAGGAGGAACTTGGTCTTGTCACGGCGACAAGTCTTTCGTCGTTTAATTTCATGAGTCCGACGGAGGAATAACTAGGTGTATTTTTCATATTTAGAGAGTTTGAAAAAGAGACGAAAAAAGAAAACTCCATCATGTCCCTTTACAAAATTTGTCTCTCGAACCTAAAAAAGGTAGAAAACAATATTCGAGAGAACCTCTTGACCATGTCGACCAAGGTGTACCTTTTTCGTAAATAGTCAACCTCAAACCGAAAAAGGGGTAAACTTCTGAGATGACGTCAATGAATTTAATTTAATGATTTTAAAAGAGACAAGTACTCGACAATATTTTCATTTTTCGAGAGTAGAAAAAGAGATGAAAGATGACTATGCCTTGAAGAACGAGTGGTATAAAAGGATAGAAACTAGTTCTAATGATAATGGAACTTCTCAAAACATGTAATGGTCAAGAGGCTAGCTAATAAGACCACTCATTGTAGATGTTCTTCAGTCAAGGGTAAAACATCCAAGTGAAAGTGTATGATCGGTCAAAGAGATGGTGACGATGGAAATGAAAAAACCAAGGCTCATCTAGTAAAAACAGGCTGATAAAAACGATAATCACGACTGTTAAAAAGGGAATGGTTTCATTTTTACACAAGCTTGAAACATGAGAAACTATGCTTGAGTATACTTTGAATATGGTTTCATTTTTCACAAGCTTGAAACATGAGAAAAAACTATGCTTGGATTTGGTTTCATTTTCACACAAGCTTGAAAAGGAAACAAACCTTGCTTGGATTTCGTTTCAGTTTTACACAAGCTTGAAACAAAGATAAAATATGCTTGAGATAAGTTTTCATGTCCATGACATAGTAACTCAATTGGAGGTACATTCCATCCAAGATTCATTTCATTCACCTAAGTAGAATACTAGTTACTAACAGGTGGTTGGAATGAAGGTTTATATACGATATCAAGTGAAGGACTCAACTGGGATATTTTACAATATCTAATCAAAGACGTGAAATGGAAGGGGATTTGTTTCATTTTTTAATAAGCTTCACATAGGAAAATAACCATGTTCATGACACCTTGTTTCAGTTTTTATGAGCTTGACACAAGTAAAAGAACTCTACTCATGGATACCTAATTCATTTTTTAATGAGGTTGACATAGTAAAAAAACTATCCTCAGGACCCTTGTTTAATTTTTTAATGAGCTTGACACAAGACAACGAAAATTGCTCCAAACCCTTTCATCACAGACAAAAAGAGGCCATGGATTCTAAGAGGTTCTCATTAGATTGGAGAACAACACGCTGGAAGGGATACATGTCTAGGGATCCAAATGAAAAATCGAGCTCCAATGCCCCCAATACATGGTTTACTACATCACCTACTAGATCATCAGTAGATGTGGGAAACAAATCGCTCGAAAGAGGGGGGAAACAAGAGCCCCCATGAAGCAAACATAGTCATGGAAAAGGAGTAGATTAAAATCCAACGGGCCTTGGGCAACCATGACATTTATATAGACAATATTTCCTCCCAAAGTAATAGGAAACTTAGGAAGGATCCCTAACGGTTGACTGATTCCTATGTTAAAAGATAACAAATTCTGGATGATGGGGACAAGCTGAAGAGAACCTAAATCTTTCCAAGCAGTTGAGAACAAGATGCTAACATATGCGCCCTAGTCTATGAATGTGCTAGGTATGACCATATGGTAGGCTTGTATTGTAATCTGGAAAGGCACATAAGATGGAAGATGATATCCTGCAGTCGACTCCAATCGAAAGAAGTGACCAAACTACTATGAGGGGATGTCGTAGGAATATGAGAGCTACCCTCTTGCTTTATGGGAATAGGATAATTTCTCTAATGCACCTCAGGAATGAGAGGATTTCCCTGTAGTTCATTCAAAACTGACAAAACCAAAAGAACTTGAGTGGTATGGGGTTCACTCTCTACCTGAAAGGTATGGTTAACCGAAGGTGGAGTCAAGTATATCATTTTCTCAACCAATGGTTGATCGAGAATAGACTCATGAGACTCACTTTCAGAGAGAGTGGGGTTGAACAATGATTACTTTTGATCAATCACTGGATCAACTAGTGAAGGATCAGGGGAAAGCTTTCGATACCCAGTCAGAAGACATGGTTGATAAGTTGTAATGTTTCCCAACTCTTTGGAAGCTTCATTCATAAGAGGACAAAGGTGAATGGGATGATTACCTTCACACAACTTATAGGGAAATTTCACTTTTCCCTTTTTCCCATGGGATTTACTATTACTAGTCGAGGGTTTATCACTAGCATGATCGCCAGACGCTGATGACAAAGGTCAATGTGAACATGCAGACCACACTTGTAAGACCTTGGGAATACCATGAAAACTTCAAAGAAGGTGGTCACCCCTTCATGACATGCAAGGTAGTTTGACTTTCTGAGGCTGGTTTGAAGGTTTTTCTTCATTAGTTGCATTGGTAACAATACTTGTTTGGTTTCCCCCTTGATTATTTAGTTTCTTCTTCTTCGTCCTCTTCTTCTTCTTCTTAGCTTCCTAGTTACTAGAATCCATACTTTCACTAGGAAAAGAGGAAGAATGGGGTGGAAAAGAAGGCAAGGGGTCAACTATAGGATCAACATGAGGTTGATGTCATTTAGGTGGAGGAGAACTTGGTTGAAAAGCGGTTTGGACACTCAGAATCACCGAGGTTGAAAATAACCAAACTAGCAGACCAGTGGTCAGTCCAGGAAGGGCCAACGTTGCCATATAAGGAGCACCAATATTTCTAAAAGAAGGAAAGGACTAGGATTCCTGTCATAGGGGTTTCCTTGATTGGTAAAATGAGTAAATGTTTCGATCAGTATCAACCTAAGATCTACTAAGGAGTATTTCCCTTTTGGGTTTCCTTGACTGGTAAACTTAGGAAATGTTGCCATCAGTATCAACCTAAGATCTACTAAGGAGCATTTCCATAGGAAGGATTTTTTTCTACGGTCAATTAATTGATTTTATAACTTTAGCAAAAATAAATAAAAATGGGGTAATCTAGGCAAGAGGGTTTACCAATTATCCATGAACCACAATATACACCTTAGGCGAAACCAAGGACTTAACTTATGGCAGCCAATCTCCTCGAATATTGTTTTTGGTGTATCACATTTACAAGGCGGCTGACTCAATTACTTGTGGCTAAAGGATAACAACCTAATGGAGTCTCCCAATATATACATGGCGGTACAAGGAACACAAGTTTGTGTTAGTGTTTTCTAATGTAGAACTGTTCGATGAGAGCGTCCCTATATACTTATCATACTGAAGTGCCTCCGATATGCCTGAAAGTACTGGAGAACCTTCTATATACTTCCATACTGGAATGAGATTTCACCCTCGAGATACATTGCAGGCAGTTTGCGACAACTGCAATGTATAAAGGCATCAGAACACATCTCTAGCCTAGACCTCTAGATATTTTCATTAGGTTCCAAATTCTCCTTAGGTTAATGGAGGTAAATTTTAATGTTTATCTTTAGTTAAGTTTTGGTTTTAAGGCTCAAAATGATGTCACCTGAACCACTATGATGCAACTATATGAGAAAAGGAAAACTTTTCATTTCAATGAAAGATAAACTAATCAAGGGAAGAAATTACAATCAATAATGCATCAAACAAAATGCATCATGTGAAAATGAATTTCACTAACTTTCATTTTTTTCTTCCAAATGCATTGCCAAAATTAAAAATGATTTTGATTTTTCACTATCCTAAATGCAACTTTTTCGAAAGCAAAATGTTTTTTACTTTACTAAGATGCATTTATATGAATTATGATTTTATTTTTGCTTTGAATGATTTGATGTGCCTAATATAGTCTTTAGCTTTCAAACACTGACAAATGTGATCTATTTTCAATGATGAATCTCAAAAAATAACTTTTCAATGCAACTAATCTAATGCATTTTCATGAAAAGTAAATTTCAAAATACAAAGTAAAACAAATGCAAAACGATGTTTTCAACGATTTCCACCAAAAACAATTCTCAATAAATCAACAAAAAAAAAATCTCAATGACACCATCAAGTAGCAAGCGATGACCAATTGACTAGAAACCCTAGAACTCAATCAGATTTCACTTCAAATCCAATGAGACAAGTTTTTCAAATTAGTCAAGACAATCAATCAAAAACTGACAAATCCAAGCATATAGGGTAGGAAAATACCTTAGGGGCCAAGACACACTGGATTCTAAGGAAGAAACCTTAAAAATTCTCACATTCAAGGATCATCACTACTTTATATACCCAAACCCGTGATTATTGGGTTATCATTGCTACTTTGCATAGCCAAACTCGTGATGGTCGGGGTCATCAGCACTACTTTGTGTAGAAAAAGTAGTGATGATTTTAGCGCGACCAAACAGTGAAGAATTTTTTTTCATCGCGATTGTACTAGTAAAAACTCATGATTCCATCGCAACTATCATTGTGAAACCCGCAATGGGCATGGAATATGGGAAAAAACAAAAAATATTCCAAGAAACAATCTAGACTTAGCACTCTAAGTCAGTAATTAGCGATGGTATAAACCCGGACCGATGTAGACAAGCCAAGAAATCGATGTTGGTCTAACTAGTCATAGGATCTGATTGAAGGAATGGATGGAAAGGGTTATAGCCTGCCTAGTGGAGAAGCCATTTTGTTGTCTAGGAAATCCTCTCTGCGAACATAGATGATCCCTCCAGCCCATTGAGTGGGACTAACAACCTACATGACAATTTATTGAACACTTTCCTAAGTTACAATTGAAATAAGAGACGAAGAAGATGACCTACATTGTTCTGATGCTATAACACCCTCCTTTGTTGAAGACCTTGAAATACTCGCATCACGATCTCAGTCCCACTATTCACAATGTTTATATATCTGCACATGATATCAAGACACAACAAATCATACAAGTACAAATAACATAATCAAAAGTAACCTACTAAACAGATCAAGGAGCATTAAGATAAATGATACATCAACATATGCATTTATGTAAAATGAACCAACAGTTGTATATATTAATAGAATAAAGGTGGAAGCATACAACCAAGCCTTGATGTCAATAATCTCTCCTTGAATTAATGTCCAAGTCCAAGCTTAATCTCTCCAAGCACTCCTTCTCCAAGCCAAATGAGTAGCATGTAGGCACAATCTCAACATAAGGGTGCAAATAGCCAAAGACCAACCATTTGGGAATGGGAGAGGATGAATATATAGGCAGGGAAAGGGAGTTAGGATCTCTCCAAATATAGGATAATACCCTCATCTCAAGGAGGTAGCTCATAGGGATAAGACCAAAAGGCCAAGTTGAGAGAACTTGACGTCATCCACGCTGAACAACCTCTAGCTCGTCGTTTTGGAAGCCTCTAGATCACGAAGCTTCTTGTCCTATTTGTTAAAATTCACTTTTAGGGATCGTCGTTGGTATCCAAGACAAAGACAAAAACGTGATGGCATCATGGGGCTAGTATAGTGAAACTAGCGACCACTGCGGTTTTCAATGCTAGGGGGAAATGATGCCAAAATTAGGGTTTTAGAGCCATTTCCTTTAGGGGAAGCTCTAGGAATTTTTCCATCATTGTTTTAGGGAGGATCTGAGTTGCATATTTGGATGAGTACACTACATGATGGTCATGTTTCGGTCACTTTGGGGTATGTCACGGGGAAGTGCAGGAAGTGTGACAAAATAATGTGTAATAGAGGTCACAATAAGCACCCTGGAAAACTAAGTAAAATGTTCAAAGGATTAAGAATGCATTATTGTGTTTTCTGAGAGAATATTGTTTTTATATGGTGTCATAGGTGGAAGCATGTGATATTAGTATATCTAGAATCTACATGATTGAGTTGCTTCGTAGGAATCATCTAGCTTGTCAAGAATGAGAAGCCTCGGGGACCTCTCGGGGACCATTTTTCACAAGTGTTGATCCATATTGACTAACATTGTTTAGTCAATTCAATGTTCTTAAATTTCTTACATAAATTATCAACCGGAGTTGGTCAACTTGTGAAGTGCAAGTGCACTATATATGCTAGAAGCCTTTTTGAGTTTATTAAGATGATGATTGTGTTTGCTTTAAGGATTTTATTTATTCCTATGTTCCTAATGAAACTGAAGATTTACAATTAAATTCCTACAATCAATTCTTGAAAAGGAAAGTAAGACAAGTTATGTTGGTCCTATTTAGATGACTATTGCTAGTTTTAGAAGAATTACTATGCAAGGTGATAGAAAAAAAAAAAAACTACTTTGTCAATTTTGTGAATAATTCTTAAAGATAAATTGTGTTTTTGAAAAGAACTAAAAATAAAGTTATTCTGGAATCTATAACTAAAGTACTTATGTTCTATAAAGACAATTATTTCTGCTCCAAAAAAAATCTCTTGTATTCAAGAATAAATTTATAAAGCAATATATGTTAAGATCTACACACACTGCAATTAACAATTCTATTTGAAATAATAAATCAAAAACAGAATGAATGCAATATGATCAAACGTAATTGCTATGGAAAGAATAGGGTTATGTACATAGTCCTACTTTGCAAAGCATACAAATGACTTGAAATTGATAGACAACAAACGAAAGACCATAAACAAATAATTATAAATAAATTGAAGCTGTGATAATGCAATTCTGGAAATAACGAAAGCAAAATGAACTGAGCTAGAAATAAAATAAAGAACCTCGACTGTCTACAGGGGCCCTCCATAAAACAATATGTTTTAAGACTTTAATTCAACAATTAATTGCGCATGAGATTGACGAGAATACTTCTTCAATTAAAAATAATAGAGTTATGAAACTTCAGACTGTCAATTAAAGATTACATATATGTGTCTCCACTTTTTGTTTACAAAGTTATATATATAGAATTCACGTTCAACATATTGAGACATTTATGCCTTAAAATTTAAATCAATGCTAATATGTATTCTAATCTTATAATTGAGAATATCATTTCTCGACGATTTTCTATTTGGAACGAAAATCAAAGGGTTGTGATCTATTTGAACTCTTGCTGGTCTGTTTACCACATATTGACCTACTTCTTTGACTACGCCACTAGGCGATTTCGTTGATGATTTGGCTTAGGAAAATAGGATGATATCCATGAGGATATCAATCCCCATCTACCCATGTGTTTCTTTTCTTGGATGGTGTACTGGAATCCGACAAACCATGGAGATAGCTGCAGAATCATGAAACAACTGCGGAATCATGTTAATTCCGTAGCTATTACAATCTTTAACTTAATAATAAGTCACATTAATAAATATGAAAAATAATACATCTGAGTACCTTACCATGTCAAAATCTATAGTTTACTATTTCTTTGAGTTGATAGCAATGCTAAAAAGAGGAAAAATGGATGGAAATGGTGTCAAAAACAAAACAATCATGAGACTCTACAAACATTATGCTAAACGTTTTCATTTTTCTAAAGTGGATCATCACGAAGGATAGTCACGTTGTATTAATAACTAATGCATTCCTATAGACATGGATTTATCTCCAGAGGACTACCAAAAAAGTCATGCATGATCGAAAGGGATGAACTAATTCTTACAATTGAACTCAATAAACAAAAATATATGTTGAAGACTTTATTATACAAAGGATAACAATTCAGGAGGTATGGTGGAGTTAGGTCATGTTGTATTCAATTTGTAGGAAGATAATGCTTGCACTAAACCTAAGAAATTGAGCTTAGACACATAATTTGCACTGAGTTTTGGTGTACAATTTCTCCAAGAGAATGGATTCATGACATATTTATTCACAACCAAATATCTTCATTGACCTATGGATTGTAATAAAACATCTTCATTATTTTTTCAAGAGGAGAGTCACACACTTGCAAATAAAAAGAGAGTGTATACAATATATTTTCTAAATCACCTACCTTGAAAGCAAGTTCATTACTTCTTATGGAATTTACACAACATTCTTATTAAACATCACACAATAACTAGGTTTTAAATCTCTTGTAAATAATTCCTCACTCCATACATTCACATACGACAATCCCTAAGTCTCAAGTTGGTGGGAGGTAAAGATCATAATATACAAATATTTTTTTATACAACCTTAACCTTATATTGTAGTCATTTAGGTAAAAAGTAAATAATGCACCTAACCATTCACTAGCATAACCACATGTCATTATTTGTAAATAGATACATTCTTAGGAAAATTTGGAACTAATACCATAAACAAAATCTCTACTTGTTTGTGTGGGAGTGATTCCTAACTCAAAGTTGGAGATCAATGCTAGATGTTAGGGAATGGTAATCGCTATGGCCACTTCAGAGTTTACCATGAAGAATTTTATAAATGATTTTTTGTCAAGTGATCAATCCATATATATGTCACCGATGCTTAAGAGAAACTGGGCTAGGGCACATGTTGGAGTTGGAGCATTGTCTACAGCCCATATGTCAACAAGAATATTCTTAAGATAACTAGACCGGGACATGGATTGCTGCTAGGGTAGTATGGTGCATTGAGAGTGAGTCATAACTTACAAATAAAATTTTATGTATCCAATAGAAAGTAAAATTATCCATATAAAATGAAGTTGTCCTTTGTAACATACCCAAATGCCTACCTTGGCTATCAAGGCACAAAGATCCAAAATTTCATCTTCATTCCTAATTTGGACAATCTAGGTTGTGAGGCTATTGAACATCAATAGCCCCATGGATGATTGTTGGACACATATACATAAATCGATAAGCAATATCTGTAGAAAAAACAACATCCATGCACAATAATTACTCAAATTTTAATAACCAGCAATTAACTGTATGCATAGTTTACAAAAGGATTTTCCTCCCATATGCATAGTTAGACCTTCCAGCACATAATTCCATGAAGGAGTTCTACATATATAATGTTGTTAACAAAACAATTTAATTTATATTTTGTTCATAGTACGCAGTTTTACATTAGTGTTATTGTAATATACAGAGTTATTTCTTACAACCCATGAAAGGAAAAAGGAAGAAAACATGGCTTATCATTATTGAGATAGTAAATGTAGTATCCTACTTCTAAATATTAAGCGGTATAGCCAAAAACTATATGTTTTAAGGAGAAATTCATACAAAATCCCACAAAAAAATGGAAGAAAATCATATGTAGGGAACTAAACAAATTATGGATTATAGAATTGATTACTACAATAGTTAAAAAGAACAAGGAAAGTTCAAATTTTACATGAGAATTAAGTGAGACAGGCTCGCTAAAATAGAAAGCACAATACAAAATTTAAATATATTGAATATTTTAATTTCATATGTTAGAAAATTATATATATTATAGAGCAATGGAACACATAGAATATTGCATAAATATAAACACAGAAAATGCATAAAACCAGAGAGACACAGATATACGTGGTTCACCTAGTTTGGGCTACGTCCACCCTGAACAGCCAATCCTTCCTTTCTATTATCCAACAAAATGAAGAGACACAACCTACAATAGATCCACTGTAATATCCTCTATTTTCTCTCACAATCTCACCTCTCTGTTTCTCGCTCAGAGAATACACATCTATTACACCGCCTCAATACAATGCCCTCATACAAAGAGAGGGGTTTCCTTCTAGGGAAAAAAACCCTAAACTAAACATAAGTTCTACCGTTAGATTATCCGCCTAATGAACGGCCCAGATTGACTAGAAATTACTATACTTTTACAAGGCAAGTTTACATCTGTTTTTAGCTTCGGGGGCGCTGCCCCTGAAACCCCTGCAGGGGGACCGCTAGCCCTTGGACCCCCCAGCCAGGGGGGATTGGCCCCCCAAACCCCCGCGGGGGGGACAAGACCCCACTACACCCCCCCGCGTGGAGGGGTGTACAAACTTCCTAGGGTATACATTCGGTTGAAACAAATACCTCTAAATAATCATGCTCCACACCCAACATCATATAACGAAAATCTAATGGAGTATAATCCTTTGTGTAAGTGGCAACAACCAACTTGCATAATATAGGATAGAAGAGAACAATAGAAGGATTGTAGAGGGTCCAAAGTTGCATAGTGAGTGATGTCAAAGCATCCCTTTTTATATGCCTCTAATTCATTACAAAGACTCCATAATTAGGGGAGTAATTATAATTTAATTGACAAAACTTGTAGTTGTGACCAATGTTTCACAATATGTCCAACTTGGGAATCACATGAGTTGCAAGCAGTCAAAATTCTTTCTTCGACCGGAGTAGAGGCAATTTTAATGGGGCTGCAAAGAACTCTATTCCAAAAATGTTGGTGTACTTGTACAAAAATTAATTTCTAATTCCCTTATCATATATAAAATACTATTGAAATTACTCATACACTTAGAATTAGGAGAACATCTATATTAAAGGTGGTTCATCTCTCTATTTTAAATAACCAAGAAGAAATAGAAAATTTCAATACTTGAAAAGGCAAGAGTGATGTTGTCTCATGTTTCCATTTGTGGGGTAGAGGAAGGAGTACATACGTATGTCAAAATCCTAACCAAATTCTAGAATTAGTAAGTAGAAAATTCTTGTAACTTGTGGTAATGAAGATTTAAAAATTGCAAGTCACGTCAAAATGGAACTAGGAAGAATGAAGCCTTAGAAGACCATATACCTGATGGGGCAAACTGTAAACTATGACTATTGATTGAGTTGTAGCTTGCAGCCATAATTTTTAGAACCTAAAACATGTCTACATAAGATTTAGTCCAAAGGGTTAAAAACTTATAGAAACCCTGCATCAACAACATAGTATTATTTGAAAGAGGAAGATTGTGCAGTTAAAATAATACAATATGGAAAGGAAGTTTTTTTTTTTTTTTTTTTTTACCAATGAAGCAGTTAAGTAGCTTACACCATCAAACTCCTCACTCTAAATTTCCAAGTATACTTGGTCGCCTGGTATGGCTTCAATGCCAACAGAGACTAATGTCATTCTTAGGTATGATCTCAAATGATCAAGGAAAAATGTTAAGTTAATCTCATGACTAAGGTTTTGGTTGTTCCAGGAGAAGAGGGTCAACAAAAATTCCAAATGATAGAAATGAGGGCCAAGGAATGTTGGACTCTCAAATACCAAACAAAGCCCTAATCACTCTAACTGTTGGATATGGTTGAACAATCTCAACCATGCAATAGGGAAACCCATGTGACAACCATACATGATTAAGGAGGTGAAATTGTGGCATAGAGCCACATATTAAGTTCAGGGACCAAGAAATTATGTAGACCCTTCACCCAAGTAAAGGGGATTGTCATAAGTAGAAATTACATCAAAGTTTAATAAAATAAGTTGGAACTTTTATATAATTTTCATGAACTAGATTTAAACTATGTAAAACCTACATTGATGCGAGCAACTCTACTATGGAAAGTATCATCCAAGGGGAAAAGTCTTGTGCAACAAATTAAGTTATAAATGATATGTCAAAGTCAAGGTCCATGGTCCATGGGGAGGGGGTGGGGGGGGGAGGGATAAGCCTTAAAACCGTGATCTTTAAATGAGTATGCCATGTTATATGAATCAAAGATAGGAAGGTAAAGAGTCATGTGAACTCAAGTGGTAATGAGATAAGAATAAGGACCTCATTGTTCATTGGGAAAATATTTCCATAGGAATTTAAAGGATAATTATAGAGAAGCTGCAACATCATGGTGTTTCAAACAAGAAGACAATGTCATAAAATAACCGTAAAGTTAAACACAAAGAAATAATTTGAAAATTATTTTTAATTGTTTTTATTAATTATTAATAATAATAATTTATTTTTATTATAATAATTAACGAAAGAGGATTATTATTATAATAATTAACCAAAGAGGCTTAGGGGGTTTATGGGTTGTAATATTATGGGTTAAGGGATTAAGGAATTATGGTTTAGGTTATTAGGGATTAGGGAGTTTATGGGTTAAGTGATTAAAGGTTAAGGGATTAGGGGTTAAGGGTTAATGAGTTAGAAGATGATGACAACGATGTTGTTGTTTTTGTTGTTGATGATGATGATGATGACAACGTCGACGACGATCACGATGATTTTGATGGTGATGATGATGACGATAATGACAATGATGATGACGAAGATGATGTTGATGAAAAAAATGACAGTGATGATGATGATGATGATGGTGATGATGATGTTGATGAAGATGAAAAAGATGATGGCGATGATGATGTTGGTGATGACGATGATGATTCAAATGATGATGACAGTAATGATAATGATGAAGACAAAGATTTTAATGATGAGGGTGATGACCATGATGATGGTGATGATGAGGATGACAACAATAATGATGTTGGTGATGACGATGATGATGGCAATGATGACAATGTTGATAATGATGTTGATGAAAAAGATGATGATGATGGCAATGACAATGACGACGACGATGATGATGATGTTGATGAAGATGACAAAGATGATGATGATGATGACGATGTTGACAATAAAGTTGATGATGACGATGATGACATTCATGATGATGATGATGACGATGATGATGACAATGATGATGATTCCAATGACATGGATGATGATTGAGATGATGATGGTGATGAGGATAAATATGTGATTATATGGTGATGATGATGACAATGATGATGATGATTTTGATAATGATGTTGATGAAAAAGATGATGATGACGACGATGAAAAAGATGATGATGAGGAGAGTGCTAATGATGATGATGACATTGTTGACTATGATGAGGATGATGATAGTGGTGATGATGATGTTGATGAAAAATTGATGACGATGACGATGATTTGAACGTAGGTTTGTCATGTCATTTTGATTTGAAGTTAGGTTTTTCATTTATGAACTCTACAAATTAGTCATTTGAACTTAGGTTTGTCTTTGGCCTCATTCACAAGTCACTCTATGTAGGGTTAAAGCATAAATTCCACTAACTATTAAATGGAAAAACTTGGAAATTATTAGACGAACCAAATTTAAAATTGGAGAGGATGGTATAAAACTAAATGAGATTCTATTTGCTTCAAGAATAATATATTCTCCACTAGAAAAGGTCAATCATGTGAATATGGAACCTCATATGGCCCCTCCACCCCCACATCACTCTCAATTCCCCATACCTAATCTATCTACTATAATATATTTGAAAGAAACAATATAATAATAACCAAACTTAAAAACTAGGAAAATAAAAAATTAAGGTGAGCGAAAGAGAACAAACCAACTGAAAACATATAAATACATACCTCATACATTTCAACATTTCGATATCATTAATATTATTACTCATCCAAATCATCAATTGTATCATCCAGTTTAGAATTCATGTTCAAAGGATTCTCCATATTGACATCATCATCACCATCTATATCATCATCTGGAACATGTTCATTGACATTTGGTTTGACTTCAAATTCTTCGTCTAACACATTGTCAATATCATATAGTTCATCTCAATTAACATTGTCTTGATTAATATCCCCTTGAACTTCTTCAATGTATTCGTCTGACACATGAAGCCCTTGCTACTCTACATCATCTTCTTTTGCTACACTATACTTTACTGACCTTCCTATTGGATCATATCTAACAACATATGACCAAACCGCTTTACCTAGAACCTCTATGTAAAATACCTATTCACATTAGCTTGAAAGAACATAGGGCTTTGATCTTGGCTCAACATTCCTCGTATTAACCATGGTAAATCTGTTAGCATGCTCAATAACAATTCTATCAGGGTCATGTTCATGGATTCATGGCCTAGATCATTTGACATCGAACAAAACTGTTTTGAAGGATTTAAAATCACACTCAAGTATATCATGTAGATACCCATAGTATTGATTTTCAGAGACTTATAGATGTTTGTCATCTCTAGAGGAAACATTGATAACCTGAAATACTATAGTTATCCCACTATCAGATATTTTCATCTTTTCATCCAACCTTTTGATGTGAAATTTGTAGCCATTGCACCACATTTTGTTATGGTGTTTCAACTACGATATGCTAAACACATAAAAATTGCATTGTAAATTGATAAACATATTTATACTTGGAAAATTTTCAAATTAAGAAAAAAACACACCATATGCATCAATATAATTGTAAAAAAAACTAAGTATTATGGGTGAATATGCTTGCATGATAATATTATTAACCATATGATAAATAAATTTGCCTTTGTGTAAGATTGGTATCTCCACTATGCTCAGATTTTTTGACCAATGTAGACACACCATACCATGATGACCTACAATTATTATCTTTTTCTTCTTCCTTCAATCCATATCTTCATCCAATCAAGATTTTTTGTAATGTATAAATGTATTGCATCCCACTCTTGACTAGTTGTATTAAAATAAAACAATTCACATATATATAATTAATTACCATGTTATACCTTCATAATAATGGATTATGCGAGAAGACTAAAAATAAAATAAGTATGATATGCATAAAAAATAAAAACAAATGTACTATAAATATCCTCTATCTACTTACATCTCACTTTCCACATTCTACGTTTCCCCAATAGGTGCTCCCCTTAAAATTTGTTCATGGAGTTGACATCCCAACTGCGATCCAATACATTAATACTTTTTCCTATTTCATCACTATATTGACTAATATAAACCATGGTTTGATATACCATATATCTCTCTGCCATAGAACCCTCAAGACGTGCTCTTTTTATGCCCAAATCCTTTAGTGATTTCAACCGCCTCTCAACCATCCAATTTGATCTAATGTGTACAGGTCCACACTTTTCAATCTCCTCTACTTGGTGTATGAGGTAGTGTTCTTGTGCATTGAAAAATTCTGGAGGTAGATATTTTTTTATTTCACACATTAGACAAGGAATTCGTTTCCTCCAATAATCTATATCTTATTAGCGATTTCTTTGGATGACAATTATATGAAAATGAAGAAAGTAAATCACAGGTTTTGACAAAAATGTATATAGTACATGACAAGTAAAAAACATGTAGTCAAATATAAGTTGTACGACAAATTATTGAACAAATTACACTTTGCACATAAATCTCCACTTACCTCATGTATTTGCCAAGATCATATATAACTTGTTTGACATTGTTATCAAAGCTGTTTGGGAGAGATAGAGGTAGAACATATTGTAACAAAAATAATGATCAAACATTATTTATTCCAAAATTAGTAGAAAAAAGACTAACAATATGTTTCACCAATGTACAAATATATACACCAAATAATTATCGTAACGAATGTATGCCAATCATGAGATTTTACCCCACCTAATTCACCTTTCTTTGTTAGGATATTACTTATGTTTGAAGAAAATCTAGTTAGAAATTTATTTTTTCAATAACCTATTTAACATCCTTGCTTTGTTTCTCTGTCAACAACCATGGAAGGGCACTTATATTTTGGTCATCTCCATCACTATTTGAATGAAACACACTTTTCATTGCATAATTGGCCTCCTTAATGCCATTACAAATCGTGATTATTCTATATATATGTCGTAGATATTTGGCTTGCCTTGTTTGATTGTGCAAGTTCTAATTATAGCGATCAGAGCTATGATTGGAGCATACAAGTCGAGGAAGGAGTGAAGCTTGCGACAGATTCCAGGTAGGTGATGAGCCTCATAAACGGGTAATTATATGGGCTCATTTTACCTCCTAACCTAGTAAAATCAACCGTTCTCTTAGCTTATTGTATGATTTTCTGATTATATTTATGCTTATGGAGTGAGTTGAGTTAGCTATGATGCCATGTGGTCTAACATGTGTTTAATGCAGATTATTGATGAATTTCAAGGTCAAAATCAAGGATCCAATGGACAAATGGCAGCAATAACTCAAAGTGGACAAAGGAGAGGACTTATAGGAGGGAATCCCACTCATTTATTACTCCTCACATCGAATTCCCCTTCATTCAGCTTGGAGTACAAGCAGTCGAATCATGCACGAGAAGGTAGTCGAGCAAGTGGAGGATGACTGATGATTATCTCAAGTTTTGGGAGCCAAGCCTCCCTAATTTGAAGGAAGCTATAGGTAGATTCATTTGTATAAGTAGAGAGGCCTAGGGCCTCACTAGGGTCAGATTTTTGTTGGATTTTGGCTCATGTAAACTCTGCTCCAACTTCGAGCTTATTATTTTTGTGATAGTTTCATGTAATCTTGCTATTGTTTTGATAATAAAGATGGAATCCTTTTTGAGCTAGCACTGAGTTACGTCAGAGAGCTGAAGCTCTTAGGTTAGGGACCAATCCAAGTAGCCAAGCTCCTCTTTACTTGTATTTGTATGTTTTATTTCTATTTGTAGATTAGGTTGCTATTAGATGCATTTCTTTTAATGGTTAAGAATAGGTTGATTTTGATGATTTAGTAGTTTGCTTCCATTTGTGCTTTCTGTAGCAAGTTAAGCAGTGATAAAGAGAAGATTAAAAAGGCTAGAAAGAGTGCCTTGGCCTCTCTTCCTCCCTTTGGGACCATGATTTGAGGCAAAGACCCTCTTGCTGCCCCAAAAACACAGATTTTCCTCATTCATAGGACTTCTAGTGTTTGCAGCTTTTTAGTAGGTTAATAGTCCAGTTCTGCTTTGCTTCAAATATTCTTCATCATTCTCACTTCTTTATTTGCAATAGTCTTCTTTCATGCTTTCTTTTCTTGCAGCATCTCTCAGCATTTCCTTTCATAGATCATAGTTTAGACTAGTTTGATGCAAAACTCTGTTTTTCTAGATGCACTCATTTCATTGCTTGTTTGATCTTATTGGTTGACTGTCAGTTCCTTTGCAGCACATCTCTTCTAGTAGTAGGCCAGATTATCAGCCATCACATATTCCATCTAATCCATGCCCTACAGGTCACCCAAACCTCACCTCAATTCTGCCTTAGTTTCCTGCATTTTCCATAGAACTTCTTCCTCTTTCCTTGAGCAAACCCAATCATCTTCCTCTCTCCTGGTGATTCTTGGTAGACCCTAGGCACTCTAACACCTCATTCCAACCTTCATCCACCTTTTCCACCCACTCTCACACCCTCAAAATAGTGAAAAATACTCTCGACCTCCTCCTGTAGGCCTCCTATAGTTGCCCTGTTTTCCTCTTGTAGATTTCCTTGTGTCCTCCTATAGATTTTCATGTAGGCTTTCTTTTGAAGGCCGAGTGTGGGAAAAGCCTCCAAAAGGCAACCTGAGACCTCCTAGTATCCATACACACTATCCTACATCCTCTAAAGTCCCAAATCCACCCTCCAACGCCAACTATTCGCTGCCACATTGACACACAATAAATTACATACATGTCAAATTCACATAAAAATACATAAAAATCCAAAAATATGTTTTTTTGCTTATTTACTTCCAAAAATATCTTAGCTAGATGTTGTTTGCTTCCTTGAGTAGGTAATGGCATTCCTTTCATGGTTTTCATAGTGCTTTATGCAAAAGTAAGATTAGTTGGTTAATTAGGGTTTACTAGGTTTGCTTTACATTTCAATATTTCTCCTTTCTGTAGTTAGAGTAGCATTTGTAGAGTAATATTTCTCTCCTTTCATCACATATAGAGCTTCTTTTGGAATCCATAGAAGTTGGCTTGAGCTCCTAGTGATCTTGCGCCGACTGACCAAGTAACAACCTGCAGTAAGAACTAGTACTTGTGCATACAACACCAACGCCTCCAAGTTTGTTACGAACTACCGGGTTGATAAGAGTAAAGTAGGCAGCCTAGGAGTTGCAACATTTTTGCTGCAATACTGGTGCTCACCAGTAGGCCTCATTCCAACATTCATTTACTTTAAGGAGGACATTGTGTCCTTTTCTTTATGTTGTTCTAGGTCAATCCACTAGGCCTGGGAAAGACACTTTTGTCCATAGTCATATATTCTGTATAACAAATTGGTGACGATACTAGGGATTGAACCCATAATCTCTGGTTACTTCAGGACTTCCCTTGTGTCTTCCTCCTTCTCATACACAACTGAAAACTATATATCTTGGATCCAATGGTGAACCCCTTCCACCTGTTCTTTTGAGTATCAAAGAGGTCCCATAGGAAGAACCTCGTCCCTCTACTCCTGTTAATTTGAGTGGACCCCATTTTTATCAAGCTCATCCTCTTCCTCTTCAAACTAAAACACAAACTCATTTACCTAATTCTTCCCGCTCATCCATGAGTTTCTCACGATAATCTTCTTTGGGACAATTAACCATGACCGAATCTGCTATAGTTTCCCATCCTTTGTCCACCACTATGGCTAAGACAACTATTGTTTCTTATTCATCCATGTTTTTGACATCAAAAAAGGTACATATGTATTGTGCCCCATTCATCCCACCTAGCTATCATTCATTATCTGGTACCTTCTATGGTGCGACATCCAGTCCATGGATCTCTCCCTTGTTACCTATTTCTATAATTCCATCTGACACTTCGTTAATGAGCACTATGCATCGTGATCCTTCTCCTCCACCTATACCTATGGTTGAAAAACAAGTTTGCCTTTATTTTAGTTAGATTGGCTACCTTCATCAACCTAACTCTCCTAATGTTGGTTACCCTCCACAAGGGGGGAAGTTTCCTCCATCATCCCCTCCTCCTTTGGAAGGGGGGAAACCTATTGTTGGTATACCTCAAATTGGTGCTCAGCCTTATATAAATCCTCCACATTATAGAATGGATGATAATGTTTGGAAACCTACTTTTCCTATACAACCTGGTTTGATTGTGGATCCATTTTTGAATCCTCAACCTGTGTCATCCACATCTCAAATTCCTTCTTACCAATTTGTACCTCTACAAGCTCAAATTCATGTAAGCCTACCTTTATAGGATGTACCAGTGACTCAATATATTCCGTCGGTATTTGGTACCCCCCAGGTTCCACTTACCCAACCTTTACAAGGTACCTTACAGTCTCAACCACCTGGAAAAGGCATTCCTCAAATTCCAGTGGGATAGATTGCTTATAGTATGGCATAGCCTCCATTGAATCCACCTTATGTTGGGATGATGAAAAATACCACAGGGAAATAATATTAATCCTACCAGGCTATCCCTCAAGTTCACTATCAAGGCCAACAAGTCCAAACCTAGCCTCTCCAGCATTTGCAAGGTTATGCTATAACTGGACAACAAGGTTATGCATATGATGGTTACCAAAACCATCCTTATTTTGGTGCCCAGGTTCCTCTTTATCAGAACTCTCCCTATCATGGAGCATAGATACCTATTTCTTAGGTTATTTCCTCTTTTCCAGGTTATCCTCCACCATATTTTAATAGGTAGTTTCCATTTTTCGAAATCCTAGAACTTCCATATTTGACTTAGGTCACCAACGATCCTATTGGTCATTCGCCTTGGTGGTTGATTATTCCTATGAAATAGCCTTTTGATATCCCAAAATTCAATGGGAATTCTAGAGAATACCCATCCATGCATGACATGACTTATCATCTGTGGTGTTCATCAAACTCCCTTAATGATGTTTAGATTAGGTTACTGCTTTTCCAATGCACTCTTACTGGTATGACAACTAAATGGTATATTGAATTACCGAAAACTTCATTTAACAATTTTAGTGCCTTCACTACTACCTTCCTCACACATTTCCAGTTTCCCATCAGATACAAAACTGGAACGGAACTTCTGACCAACTTCAAACAATCTGATTCCACTCACATCTCCGATCATATTCATGAGTGGCGATCTCACCGTCGGTTGGTTAAGGCATATGTTCTAGATCAATTGCTAACATAATGGTTTACTAAGTCTTTGTTGACCCCTATAACAAAATACGTAGCTAAGGGTGGATTTGTAACCAAAAAAAAAGTAATTTATCATGCCCATTACTTGGATCTCATTTATGCCTAAGCTGGAACGCTTTATGATAATATACCAAATTCTCTGTGACCTTCGAACATTGTTCCTCAAGATCCTGGTAAATAATCTCATGGTGTTGATGGCATGATTGGTTCTGCCAGTTTGCAGTCGGTGAGTAAACATATGGTACTGCTCTTACAACAACTTCCCAAAGCCCTCCATCCAATCCTCATGCGTATTCTACTTATGAGATCAATGTCGTTCATTCTAATAAAGGTGAAGCTCAAAAACAACCTAGAAGTAAGAAGAAAGGAAAAGGTAAGAAGAAGAAATATTCTCCTCCGCAGGATAAACAAAACAATCGATCTTCTGACGAGAAACATAAACCTCATTACCCATGCCTGATTTGTAATGAGGAACACTTCACTCGTTATTGTCCCTATTGTGCATAATTGAACCAATTTATGAAATATTCTACTTCACCTGTCATATCGACAAATTCGTTTTCGAGTCAGAAGACTCATTTGGGTCCCGGGACCTTAATTCCTTTAACTCATTTTTGATGCTTTCTTCCGCTAAATAAAAAAATTATATTATGGTGGGTAACCGTAATAAATAATATGGTAATGTGAATCCCATGAATGTTCAGGCTATTGATCAACCTACCATTTCAGCCGCATCTCCATCAGATATTTCCCCTCTTACAATTCCTATGAAATTGACTATTAAGCCTCCAAAGAGCATTATCCACAAATCTGCTTTCAACCCTCGCACAAGAGATGCTTAGAATTATAGCATAGCTGAGGACTTGGCTAAGTCTCCATTAGCTATGTCTTCTCTCGAAGTGTTGCAAAATTGTCCCACCTAGAAAAAGGATTTTCTTTCCATGATTAGATGCATCGATCCTTTGGATTCCAACTTGGTCATATTTATTCATGAGAACTATATGCCTTGACTTCCGAATCAATTAAAATTAATGATTCATCTATCTATTGCAGATGATTTAGCCTCAACCTGCATCATCTCACTGTCTTTTTGGAAGGCCATTAGTTCTCCTCAATTGAGTCAACTACCCACCACTTTGAAATATTTTGGGGAAGACCGTATAAAACTTGTGGGATTTTAAATTCCTTACAAGTAGAATTGAGAGGTAAATCCATATCCATAGAAGTTGAAGTTATTGATGGACCACGCGATTATAATCTTCTATTAGGTCTCACTTGGGTTTGCGCCATGGTTGTTTTTATTTCAAACTATTTCCAAATGATCACCTTTCCTCATAAAGGCTACATAGTAGCCATCGATCAACTCACATTTTTTGCCTCTAAATTTCTTATTACAAGAAGTATCCCCGGGGAAACTATACACCCATATCAACATGTTGGGATTGGATTTCTTAAGGATTCCTCTCTCATGGGAACCTTTTTTCTTCCTCCTCCTTCGATTCCTGACAAATCTTCTTCAGTTTACTATATCAATATGATATCCTCTTTTACTATTCCAATTGATCCTCGAGTAGTACCAAACGAAACTAACATCGATAGTTTTGGTGACCATATGCCTCTTAACCCCATAAAAATATATTATGAATCCACTCATTTAGCTTGTGCAACTCATTCTAATCTTGTCTCTTGGATCAATTGGGATGATTTCTCATTAGATTATGGCACATCTTCGGATCCTTTCTGTTATGAAACCAGCTTCAAGAAGGATAGAAAAGATAGATCAACGCCTTAGAATTTAGCCTCTTCGAGGGGGCAACCTCCTTTACATTACATAAATGAACAATTCTTGGATGATTCAAATGAAAAGACCTCCTCTCTATATATAGGAGTCTAAGGGGTCATAACATAATCAGAGCCTACATAACAATAATAATCTAAGGGCACAATAATAATAATAGTGGGCTTCTATGGGGCACAATAGTAACAATATGGGCACTACATGGGTACATCAATATAATAAAGGGGTTATACAAATAACAATAAGGGGTTACACTAGTATTATAGGGGCCTAACATGCCCCTCTCCTTCAAAAAGTGTTGTCCTCAACGCTTGAGTAGTTATTTATTATTCTGTATAAAATTCTTGTCCTCCCATGTGGAATCTTCAGTGGGTAAGTTCTTCCACTTGATGAGATACTCTGAAATTGATTGATTTCGTAGCTCTAGGGTTCTTGTTTCTGTGACTGCTCCAGGTTCCAATATGATTTTTCCTTCCTCTTCAAGTTTTGGCAATATTGTTTGAATAGGGAGCTTCTGCAACTTTTGAATGAATGGCCATACGTCTTCGTCCTTCTTCCATTCATCCCTTGCCTTGTTTATCCAATCTGGTTGGATAATAGAAATAGCACAAAACAATGCTTCCACATCCTCATCCTTGAAGAGTCTTCCCATTCAGTAAGGTCATCATTTTTTAAGTGCATGTAGTATTGCCAACATTTCCTTCTCATAAATATCTTGCCTGAGATGTAGCAGTAAAAATACCCAATCACCTACATCAAAACGTTTTTCACTATGATGTTGATCAACCTGTTGTTTCGTTTGATTTTGCACTGAAGTGGCGTTATCCTTTAAAAGTTGGAGAACTTGTTGTTGATGCTCGATGTGATCTTTCACTGCTTGAACCTTTTTCTTCTTGATATGTCCTTCTATCTCTAGAGATTGAGGAGTGGTAATTTCTTCTAATCCTTTACAAGATATTGTTGGATTCATTTCTTGATGCTCGATGTGATATTTCACTTCTTGAACATTTTTCTTCTTGATATGTCCTTCTATCTTGATAGTTTGAGAAGTGGTAATTTCGACCAATGAGTTACAAGATATGGTTGGATTCATTTCGTCTTTCTCAATGTGATCTTTCACTTCTTGCACCATTTTCTTCTTGATATGTCCTTCTATCTTGAGAGTTTGAGGAGTGGTAATTCTTGCCAATGCTTTACAAGATATGGTCTGATTCATTTCTTCTTTCTTTGGGGTGGGGTCCTGGCGTATATCCTCTTCTTTTGATGTTTCTTGATCCTTTTCTTCCTCCTCTTCATATTCTATGTAAAATAATTTCTTCTCAGCACACTTATGACCTTTAGGGCATTTTCTATCACAATTGTAACAAAGCCCTTTTTCTCTTTTTTCTTCCAATTGTTGTGGTGTAACCCTTGTAGGTTGTGGAAGGCTAGGAGAAACAACACTTCCATATTCATAGCTGTGAGGAGCAGAATTCATTGTTGCCATAATTTTACTTTCCAATATGTAACAAAGCCCTTTTACTATTTCCAATTGTTGTGGTGTTGCTCTAAAGAAGGTGTTGCTCTTTGTATCCTCATAATGTGCTATCATTTCCTCTGTGAAAATTGACCACGTAACAAGATTTTTACGAGAACAAAACCCTTTATACCATAAAAATTGATCCGGTTCTAAATATGAAGATGCAATACATATGTTTTGTAACAGTGGTACACCATGTAGATCAAAATATTGCTCCATCTGACGTTTCCAATTTACCGGATCCTTGCCATCAAACTTCCTCATCTTGCTTTTTCTTGATTTTAGGAGCTCGATCTTGAAATGGCTGTAACTCTGTACTTTCATATCTTTAAGTTCTGAAACTACAACCTGTATTAATCCTCTGCGTCCTCTTTCCAATGCCACCAGTTTGACCCCAATTGGATTCTCCAATGAAGAGTTATGCCAAATCTCCCACAGTGACCTGATTATAGAATAATTCAGTAGAGCGAACTTGCACGACGTGCCACGTGTCCCTGTTTTTACCGTTGGCTCTAAAAAATATATAAAAGAAACTAGATTCCGTCCTCTTTCTGTACCTTCTTACGAAATTTCAATCTGATGCTCAGAGAGAAAGTTATGATGATTTTCCCAAGGTCACCGGTTTTGAATGTAATTCAGGATTTTACAAAAGGACCAACTTCCTTAGATCATATCTCCGAAAAACTACCGCGAAAAGCTCTGAAATTCGGACCTGAGATGAAAAACGATGTATTCTCAAATGGGTTTTGTTTTTAGCTTCTGAAATGTCGCAGAAAAAAAGTTATTGAGAAAATTCCACGATGACCTGTTTGGAGCAGCGAAACCCTAGAATCCAAAGCTCTGATACCAAATGCTATGGAACCAGCTTCAAGAAGGTTAGAAAAGATAGATCAACGCCTTAGAATTCAGCCTCTTCTAGGGGGAAACCTCCTTTACATTACATAAATGAACAATTCTTGGATGATTCAAATGAAAAGACCTCCTCTCTATATATAGGAGTCTAAGTGGTCATAACATAATCAGAGCCTACATAACAATAATAATGTAAGGGCACAATAATAATAATAGTGGGCTTCTATGGGGCACAATAGTAACAATATGGGAACTACATGGGTACATCAATATAATAAGGGGGTTGTACAAATAACAATAAGGGGTTACACTAGTATTATAGGGGCCTCGTTTACTAAGTCTTTGTTGGCCCCTATAACAAAATACGTAGCTAAAGGTGGAGTTGTAACCAAACAACAAGTAATTTATCATGCCCATTACTTGGATCTCGTTTATGCCTAAGCTGGAACGCTTTATGATAATATACCAAATTCTCTGTGACCTTCGAACATTGTTCCTCAAGATCCTGGTAAATAATCTCATGGTGTTGATGGCATGATTGGTTCTGCCAATTTGCAGTCGGTGAGTAAACATATGGTACTGCTCTTACAACAACTGCCCAAAGCCCTCCATCCAATCCTCATGCGTATTATACTTATGAGATCAATGTCATTCATTCTAATAAAGATGAAGCTCAACAACAACCTAGAAGTAAGAAGAAAGAAAAAGGTAAGAAGAAGAAATATTCTCCTCCGTAGGATAAACAAAACAATCAATCTTCTGACGAGAAATGTAAACCTCATTACCCATGCCTGATTTGTAATGAGGAACACTTCACTCATTATTATCCCTATCGGGCATTATTGAACCAATTTATAAAATATTATACTTCACCCATCATATCGATAGATTCGTTTTCGAGTCAGAAGACTCATTTGGGTCCCGGGACCTTACTTCCTTTAACTCAGTTTTGATGCTTTCTTCCGCTAAATGAAAAAATGATATTATGGTGGGTAACCATAATAAATGCTATGGTAATGTGAATCCCATGAATGTTCAGGCTATTGATTAACCTACCATTTCAGCCGCATCTCCATCAGATCTTGCCCCTCTTACAATTCCTATGAAATTGACTATTAAGCCTCCAAAGAGCATTATCCACAAATCTGCTTTCAACCCTCGCACAAGAGATGCTTAGAATTATAGCATAGTTGAGGACTTGGCTAAGTCTCCATCAGATATTTCTTCTCTCGAAGTGTTGCAAAATTGTCCCACCCAGAAAAAGGATTTTCTTTCCGCGATTAGATGCATCGATCCTTTGGATTCCAACTTGGTCATATTTAATCATGAGAACTATATGCCTTGACTTCCGAATCAATTAAAATTAATGATTCGTCTATCTATTGCGGATGATTTAGCCTCAACCTTCATCATGTACCTGTTTTTTTGGAAGGCCATTAGTTCTCCTCAATTGAGTCAATTTCCCACCACTTTCAAATATTTTGGGGAAGACCGTATAAAACTTGTGGGATTTTAAATTCCTTACAAGTAGAATTGAGAGGTAAATCCATATCCATAGAAGTTGAAGTTATTGATGGACCACTCGATTATAATCTTCTATTAGGTCTCACTTGGGTTTGCGCCATGATTGTTTTTATTTCAAACTATTTCCAAATGATCACCTTTCCTCATAAAGGCTACATAGTAGCCATCGATCAACTCACATTTTTTGCCTCTAAATTTCTTATTACAAGAAGTATCCCTGGGGAAACTATACACCCATATCAACATGTTAGGATTGGATTTCTTAAGGATTCCTCTCTCATGGGAACCTTTTTTCTTCCTCCTCCTTCGATTCCCGAAAAATCTTCTTCAGTTTACTATATCAATATGATATCCTCTTCTACTATTCCAATTGATCCTTGAGTAGTACCAAATAAAATTAACATCGATAGTTTTGGTGACCATATGCCTCTTAGCCCCATAAAAATATATTATGAAGCCATTCATTTAGCTTGTGCAACTCATTCTAATCTTGTCTCTTCAATCAATTGGGATGATTTCTCATTAGATTATGGCACATCTTCTGATCCTTTCTCTTGCAAATTTCCTACCGATGAGAGCATCATGGAGAGCATGATGCCAGATGATGCGATGTGGGACGATCATCACTGTCGTTCTGCCTTGTCATATTCCATAGAGGATAATCCTCATGACCTTTATCAACCCAATTTCATTGATCTCTCTATGAATTATGTTTCCATTCATGAAGTTGATTCAAAGAAAAACCTATCGAATATTCAAGAGACTATGCCTATCGATATCTCGATTAAACCTGACATTGTCGAGAATTTACATATTAATTCGTCTTTCTCTTTGGATGAGATTAAGACATAAAAAATTCTATTTCAGGAGTTTCGTGATGTATTTACCTTGTCTTATGAATAAATTCCAGGGATCGATCCAAACATCGTAGTTCACGAAATAAAAATGTATCCCAATGCTAAACCAATTCGACAATGCCTTCATTCAATCCATCCTAAGAAGGCTACCACAATTAAATCTGAAGTCAAAAATATTCTATGAATAAATTTCATTATCCACTTCCTTTGATTGATTGGGTGTCAAATATTGGTCCTGGCATGAAGAAACAAGAAACAATTCATGTATGTGTTTATTATGAGGACATAAATCATGCTTGTCCAAATGATAATTATTCCACTCCGTTAATCGACCATATTGTTGATGATTATGTTGGTTGTGAGATGTATTCATTCATGGATGGATTTTCCAACTATAATCAGATCAATATTCTCCCAACGGACCAACCTAAAACCACATTTCTTTTCCCTAGGGCGGGTTTTCATAACGAAAACTCCCTTTTAGATTAAAGAATGTTGGGGCTACGTTTCAGAGGGTGATGAATTATGACTTCCATGATATCAAACACATCATGCAACCATATCTGGACGATCTCCCTGCTCACTCGAAACATCAGGTTGATCACCCGATGCATCTTAAAGTCATTTTCTTACAATATAGGCATTACAATATTTGACTAAACCCTCACAAATGTGTGTTTTGTGTTATCTCTAGATGACTTCTTAATTTTGTGGTTTCAAAACATGGAATTCATATTAATCCTTTGAAAGTTTAGGCGATCATAGATATGCCCGCGCCTTCTTCCCTCCTTCAGCTTCAATGAATCCGAGGGTAGGTTAACTTTCTATGGAGGTTTGTCCCTAACTACATTGATTTGACCAAAGGATTCACTTGCCTATTAAAGAAAGGGGTTCCCTTCCATTGGGACAATGCCAATCAAAAGGAATTTGATTCCTAGAAAGATGTATTGATTCGAGCATCTTTGTTATATCCATCAGATTACCAACACGATTATTTCACGTATCTCGTCTTTGCATTTACTACCATTGCAATGGTATTGGTCCAAGAGGACAATGTAGGGACTTAACATCCCACTTACTACTTGATTCAAAATCTCAATGATACTGAAGTCAAGTATACTCATGTCAAGAAGTTAGCTTTGGCGTTGTTCCATTTGTCCAAAGATTCTGCCATTATATATTTCTCTAGAATACTATGGTAATTTCAGATCGTAACCCTATGACATACATTTTTTCATGTAAATTACTGGGGGGAGAGTACTCCAAATGGATCACCATTCTGTAGGAGCTTTACTTCGAGTTCATCAAATGGAAGTCAAAGAAATCCTTGGTTTTTGCTGAGATGATCTATGACCTTCCCACTTGTGGTTATGAATCGACGTCTCAAAATTCAATGCCATACAAGTTATTGTTTCTGATATCATCATTTGATCCTTGGTATGTGTTATCCCCCACAATGTCCCAGGATGACGAGGAAATCGATGGAGGTAACCAAAAACCAAGCTTTCAGTTTGGTAGCTAGCCCTACCAAACCAGATAGGGCTCTCTCTATGGAATCACAGCCAAGAGATCACTGGATTATAAATTATTTTAGGCTAGATAGTTAAGCTCAAGTAGGTTTTGGAAAATTTAGGGTTTTGTTGCTGAATAAGGGAGAAAAACCAGGTAGCTAGGTTAGAGGGAGCTAGGTCTAGGCTTTGAGAATCAGATTTGCAGCAATGTAATGGGGCAAGGTAGGCACACAATTTAACACTTTAGGGTTGTCATTGTGTATATGGGAGATAGGTAGGGTTTCTAAACGAGCATGAATCTCATGAATTCATTTATATCATAAGAAAAATGAACAATAATGTGAAATCTTCTCCAAAACATAGCATTACATGAATGAATTATGTTTATTATCTTAGGAAACAAGCACATGAAACATGGAAATGGAAATGAAAGATACAATACATTCAGACTTATGATCACAAAAGAAAAAACACTGCTAAAACACATATCACAAGAATCCCACTACAATAGATGCAAACTCTGCCATTTGATTTCCAAAAATGTCAAATACAGGCTACAATGGTTCTCTCCTCAAATGTCCAACCCCTGGAAAACCATTACCCTTTCATCTTATATAGTAAAATACAACATATGACATATCATCAGGTTGAAAATTCTATTCAAGGCTCATCATAACTGGCTTTGATGAGTCCTCACCTAAAACTAGGATAGTGGAGATAGTTTCCACAATTTAGGCTAAAGTTGAGGAGAGCATATCTCCTTATTAATTACAATTTTCCTCATAAAGTGAGGCAAACACAAACTAAGAAACCTAAAGTAAAATTAATAGATCATAATATCTCAAATTTACCATCATTTAGTACTCAAGAATTTACCATACAAGATGGGTTGCACCAGAACTAGAAGGGTCGCACTAGTCAGCAAAAATGTTGCACCAGCATGCACCAAAACAAGAAATTTTGCAGAAGGGTTACGCCTGTTGGAAGCAATTTTAGGTATCTTTCCCAAGTCAAAATGGAAATCTGAAAGAATGTTAAACTAGATTTTTCTATATAGTTTCTAGAACATCTTGAATTTTGGAAAATTACCCATGGGAAGGCCTCCAAACACTCATTCTCCCAACCTTACTCAAAAGCGCCATGCCAGTCTAGATTTAGTGGCAGAGACATGAAAAAGGTGAGTTTTTTTGAGTTTCTTCTCAAAATGGTAATCTTTCATTCAAAGCTAGTATTATATTTGAAATGTACTCATCATAATGCATCCATCCATGCAAAAAAAACCTCATTTGGATGTCCAGGGAAAAGGGTCGCGCCTCAGCGCGACACTTCTGTGTGCCTTTTCCTGCAAAATTTCAAAAAATTCCAAATTTCTGTAAAAATTTCAAAATTTGTTCCTTGGATGTTATGGATGATAGGATAAACATTTTTGGATGTTTTAGTCACCAATTTTATCCTTTTACTCCTTTTCCTTGATTCCCTTTGCTTGTTTTGGACCTCTTTTAGTTTTGCTTTCAATTTCTTAATTCTTATTTGTGAAATTTGATTCCTTATTTGATAGTGATGGGTCATGTGCCTCAACATCTAATTGTCCCTATTATATCTATCAAGAAGCTTCTCTAGATTTCCATTGAATTTTCTTAGCCAATATTCCCTGTCTTCATTGATCTCTATAGTTATTTTGGCTTCAAGACTCAAATCCTCATTTAGTAGGTTTTGGTCTTTTTCCTTCTGCAATTTTCCTTTGAGACCCTTTGTCCTAGGCCTCTTCCTTCCAACCTACCTCTCTTGTTCATCTTTCTCATCATGTGCCACCATTCCTTTACCTTTGGACTCTTGCATACTAGTTTTAGACAAAGCTTTTTCTAGAAGCAGTTGTGTTGCCTCCAGCTGCTCATTTTCTTTCTCAAGGAAGGAAATGATGAATTTGGCTCTTGCCACATTGTCCAAAAGCTCCATGAGATGAGAATCCTTCTCTTTGATAGTTACTTTTAGGGTTTTATGATCATCTTGGCACTCCAAATCTACTATGTGTATGTCATTATGGATAGCCTCCTCATCCTATAGATTTGATCCCTATTGTGTTCATGTAGAAGGCTTGGCCCCTTCCACAATCTGTGGAGAAAACACAAGCCTGTTCCCTCTTTGATATGTCTTGGTTACCTTAGGTATAAATGCCTTTAAAACCTTTGCCTGTTTTCTTGTTGAACCATGTTTCATCGACCTTGTGAACCTAGACCCCGATGATGTTGTTTTTCTAGGAGAAATAGTGGGACTAATGACAGAAGTAATCTTTAATTTATCCAAAAAGGTTTTCCAAGTGATTTTATTGACTGAGACCTGATGCATAACCACAATATTGATCAGGCTACGGTGAAACAAATTTGTGATATGAGGATGTCCCCTGATTAAAATTTTTTCAATCATCTTCACCACACTCTTAGACAGAAAGTTGCACAAATTAAGTGTTCTTGTAAAGGTGAAGTGCATACATAACCTAACATGATACCTATATAATCTCGAGAATCTGCATTCACATGTAAAATACTTCATGATAAGCTTCATTAGAGGGGCATACTTGCTAAGCAGATGTCTAAAAGGAAAAACATGTTCAGAAGTCTCTCTGACATTAGGTTTTAGGAACATTTTATAGTCATCAAGGAACAATTCCATGCCTTTGAACCAGGTTTCACCATGATTTGGGATACCTGTGGCTAAAGAAATAATACTTGTTGAGACACTGAACTCAATACCATCTATGATAGCTTTATCTATGTTGAGATTTTGGGCAAAGATGTTTGTCAAAGGGACACAAGAACCAAACTCTGCAACTTGCTCACAAAACTTCATACAACCAAAATTTCTAAAAAAAAATTTGGGCAACTCCCTTGTGCACTTTCTTTTCACTCTCTTGCTCACTCTCCATTAAATTTGTTGAATGGTAAAACTCTAGCCAGATGATGTTGATAAAACTGAAGTGGGAGTTTTCTCAAAGGTGAAAATGTAGTGGAAGGCTAGGGTTTGATGAAATCAATGGAAAATGAGTGGTGGAATGATAGGATATTTTATACTTAGGGTTTTCTGGATGATAGATGACAATGGTAAATCAGTAGAAGCTAACTTTCATTCACCAAAAAATTTCCTGGAGAAAACCCTGAGAAACAATCAATTCACATTGAGAAAAATATTTGAAAGGATGGTGTAGATGTCCACTTACTATTTGCAGAAGCTTTAAGAGTCCTTGGATGACCTTTGGAAGTTTGAAGAAGTTGAAAATCCCCTTAAAAACAAGAAGAAAACCCTTTATTGTGAATTTCCCAAAAGAGTCGCGCTGTGGGTTGCTCTTGCTCAGAAAGGTCGCACTTATTTTAAAATACTCGCACTTCTGCACATAAGGGTCATGCTCCACTTAGAAAGGTCACAATTTACTCAAAAGGGTCGCGCTCCTCCACATAAAGGTCACGCTCTGACAGAAAAGGGTCACAATTTACTCAAAATGGTCACATTTATCTTAGAATACAACAAAACCCTCAATTTTCACAAAATTTTCCTCCTGCACGATAATAACTGAGAGATGCTTGGAATTTTTAAAGTGGAAATGAGTTTAAAAAACAACTCCTCTTAGCCTTTTAAACCTAAATTTGGACCCTTGATACTGTATGATCTCTGATATTTGAAACTTAGTCACTTTATGGCCTTTTTCGATACATTGGATCTTTTTGGAACTCTGTACTGCATCCTTTGGAACTTAGAACTTTGAAGTAGTTATTACATATGAGAAACATAAAATTACTCTTGGTATCAAATTTATTAAAGAGACTTGTTTATTACCACTCCTCCTTTGCCAGATTTTATGCATGAAATGAGAGTTTGGTGACTTTGACACTGTAATGACCTAATGGAGACACTGAGCTGAATGAAGACCATGGTGAAATGATTGAAGCGATGATGATGATTTTTTCAATGATGCCACATCCAACTGAGTCATGGCAGCGACCGGACATAGAAATATTGAAGGAGTGGAAATAATCCTAGACAAATCAGTGACCAAAGTTTTTGCATGGAAGACCTAGTGAAATGAAAAATACTTGACCTTAAACCTTAATGGACATTCTGAAAGAGAACATTTGATCACTGGTGGAAGGAAAAACTGACTGACACTAACATTGGCTCTAACTGCGGATGGAAGCTCCATAGAAGGTGTCAAGAACATCGTAGATCTAGTAGCCTTATTCATTGGGCATGGAGTCAAAATGCAAAACCTAACTTGAATCTAAAAACTGACTGATTGATTGACTTAGACAAACAATAAACAAAACAAATTGACTGAAATTTAAACCAGTAGCTGATCAAGAATTCTTATGGACTTCTCCTTGGACTTCAAACTCCTAAGATAGATACTGCAAACTTTGACATGAAATGTAAACTGGTATATACAATGATCATGAAAATTTCTAGAAATTTCTTCCAATGTAATAGTGCTTGAGAAGCCTACCATTGATTTCTCCTCCAAATAACTTTGGCCATTCATTTATTACAACACATAAGCATTCTTTCCCCTGAAGGCTAAGATTCTGTACACTCCCTTCCATAGGTTTTCAAATTTTCCGTGTTTTCCCTTCTCTTTGTTCTGTGCATCCCAACGAAGAACCACATCACCCATGTTGAAGTTGTCTTCTTTGGTGTTGTGGTCATAAATATTTTTAATCCTTTCCTGAATTTTGGAAGCATTTTGAAATACGTCTTTCCTAGTTTGCTGTAAATGGATCATTTGACTTATCCTCCACTGCACATCATTTGATTTGCTGCTCACTTCTTGCAGAAGTTTCATGATGGGAACAAGAAGGGATGAATGAAAAATAATATCAACCTCATACACCAACTGAAAAGGAGACATGCCTATGGATTTTTTAGTACTGACTCTCTCCGCCCATAAAGAATTAATGAGCTTTTTGTGTCGGTTCCTTTTTATTAACCTCCAGAACTTTCTTAATGATGTTGATCACAGATTTGTCAGAGGATTCAACCAGCCCATTCCCTTGTGGGTAATAAGCAGTAGAATTCCCCAACATAATTTGGTATTTTTTCATAGAACTCCACCATCTTATTGGACTTGAAATCAACAACATTGTCAGTGATTATTTTCTGCGGGTAGCCAAATCTAGACAAGATATTAGTTTCAATAAACTGAATGATAATAGAATTAGTAGTTTGCCTGGTTGGAATTGCTTCAATCCGTTTCGTAAAGTAGTATGCGGCTGTCAGGATCCACTTGCGCTATGCAGATGATGAAGGATGTATTTCTCCAAAAAAATCAAAACCCCACTGCTGAAATGGAGCTGAGACCGAAATTGGTTGCAAAGGAAATGGAAAAAGTTTTCTTCTCCCTTGAAAAATCTGACACTCATGGTAGCTCATCACTATTTTGTACACATCTGCAAAAATATTAGGCCAATAAAACCCATCCCGCAAGATTTTTTTGGCTGTGGTTTTCCAAAAGAGACAGTTGTTGTACAGGTAAATCCCCTCTGCGGACAGAGGCGATCCCACTAGCCTAAATGGGGTCTAGCAACAATCAAACAACGCTAACACGCAGGTTCCTAATTGCAAAGTAAAGGCCAATGATGAGGGCCTATCTCGAATCCAACGCTAGTATTCGTAGAAGGGTCGTTGCTTCCGTTCTTTCGCTTCAGCTGGTCAAAATCCTCACGATCCTCGTGAACAGACACCTGCACATGCAAAGAACAAGACAAATACAACCGTAAAATCCAAGAAATGCAACTATGTATCAGTCAGAAAGGATACAACTCAAACATCATTATAAAGACAATATGAGTGGAACCATAATGATAGTCGTCTATTATTATTGATAAGCAAAAGAGAATACAACCAAGTTCTGACGTCGAATCCTCCTTTGGCTGGGTGATCAGCAACACATGCCTTGCAAAGCTTGTAGGGGATGGGGAACAAGCCTCTCTCTCCTTGATTACTTAGACATGGATCTCCTTCTTAAAGATATAGCCTTATGGGGATGAACAAGGCCTCTTGTAGCATGAGCTTAGCAATTCTCAGACTTTGGGACTTAGATTTGGGAGCTTGAAGAGTAGAATTACTAACTAGCTTGTCAAAGGTGGTGAGCTCCAGTATTGTAGCAATAATGCTACAACTCCTGGGGCTTCCTGTCTCTCATTTGATCAACCCGATAGTTCGTACAAACTTGGAAGCGACGGTGCTATATGCACAAGTACTAGCTCTTGTCGCAGCTGTCACTTGGTCAGCTGGCACAAGTCCGCTAGGGCTCAAGCCAACTTCTATGGG